>JAOBRG010304423.1:10878-30779 GCA_027574985.1 Umimayanthus nakama
TGATGAAGTATTTTATAATGTTTTAAAACACCACGCACACATGCACCGCGACTTGCGACACGAGTGAGCGCTTCTTAGGTTCTTCCACGCTGCGTGGTCCAGCTCTTGAGTTGTAAAAATTAGAATGTACCGAATCGTGATCTTTGACTTCCTCTTGTCTTTAAAGTGATGATTTACATTGTTTCGAAGTGCGCTAAGCTCGTACCCAAACCCTATTTATGCTTCGACCGACCAGTTGGGGGTTAAAACTGGTTATTGTGTAGCGCTTTTGAGCATGTTCATATGGAAAACTGAGCGTTACTTAAAGTACACCACCACAGCATTGTGTAACATTGAATTAACAGAGCCATTTTAAAATTCACATTGTTGTCAAATTTTAAGCGTTCTTCAGTCTCATGTTCTTTTCAAATAGGTTCTTATAAAAGAAGTGTGTTACCTGATCAGTTGTCTTAGTTGTCTAGTTGTATCGAAGTCCTTGCGTATTTATTTATCAAAGAATTCGCAAGATCCATTGATGATCAGTTGTTTTTATTCATATCGAGACACTTTTATTCTGAAATAATCAAACGTCTTTTGGTTTTCAAAGCAAGCTAAATCATTGGCAGGCGAACTTAAGTTAGCAGATTGTAAGTCAAACGGCACCCACACAAATTAAAAAAATGTTAGAATAAGCCCTATTATTAGCTTATCTACTCGGCAATTTATATAACGCTACTAGATAAATAGTTTCGTAGACGATCACGACCCAAAACAAAACAAAACAAAACCAGAGGCTTTTAAAATAGCTTTACTCGTGTCCTTTAAGTGGTTCATTTTTGGAAAAAAAAAGATAAAAAGGTTATTCCAATGTCATAATCACTGTGTTACCGTGACGCCGACGCAAGTTCATCTCGCGTAACATGCACATGCGATGGACAAATGTAGCACTGAACGAGTCTTAACCTTGCCTCGCAGGTATGAAAAGTTTTGCTTGAGAATTAATATATCAAATTACAGATAAACTTCTTTCTTTTAGATATTAAACCAGTAGACAGCATGTATAAATTTGCAAGTATATCTGGCTGATTTTTAAAGAAGGTGCCTTTGTCACAAAGTCTCTAACATCAACTTCCCCACCCCCACAGCATACTCGTAAAATCGCTTTAAATCCCATGTTGAGACGCAATTCGTAAAAAATCTCAACTTATAAGGATTATCAAAGTCCATCTACTCTATGACTGTGTAGCAATGCGTGTTTGTTAATTGGTTTAGGCCGGAAATGGCACTTAAAATTACCTTAAAACTGCTGGTTTTTTAAATAGCTCTTAAAACTAATCGCTGAAAAAGGGCAACGTTCAACTTTGATTTTCGATCTTAAGGACTGCTCGGATCTCTGCTCATCAACAAAATATTTAGATTTTGAAACGTACTTTCAGATGAAAAGATCCGCATCAAAATCCGACTAGGCAGACCGGAGATACATTGCTCTAAAGTTAGGTGTTTTGAACAAAATACTAGGGAAACGTAGCCGTATACTGCATGTGTTCTAGGCTAACGGTACATTGAAATTGAAACTGTACAGACTACTATGATGTTTTTTTACATAGCAAGTAGGATTTTTTTTAAAGCTGCATCCACCAATGATAGGAACGGATTACGCGTTTTTACCCGAAATCCGACCAGGCAGACCGAAACGGATACACTGCCCTGAAGTTAGGTGTTTTAAGCAAAAACGAGGCAAACGTAGCCGATATTTTGAAAGCACCTTCTTTAAAAATCAGCCAGATATACTGCTGGTAGGTAGTAACCTACTTACAATTAGTAAACAAAGACTAAAGAGATCAAGACGATGGTGCAGCGAAAGCTATTAACATCACCTTACGGATTGCCCCCAGTAACACTAGCTTATCGGACGTTTACGAAACAAATATAAAAGAACAGAGCCGAACCCCCAACTTGTTGCCTACGGCACGAGCAGTAAGAACGGAACTGAAACCCCAACTCGTAGCTTTCGGCCGAGTAAGTAGCAAACAAAGAATAAGAAAAGTACGAAAAATTAACATTCCAAATTTGCGCTGAATTATAGCTTTGAGAAAGAGAGAAACTCCAGTACGCTTTTGATTTATCTGGTTTTGCCCATCAGATGACGAGTTACAACCCTTGCTCCACCGGCAGCAAACTTTAGATATCTTTACTCGGGCCGGAATCCGCCGAGCTGAGGTTTCGGCTCTGCGTCGTTTTTTTTATTTTTTATTAGTTTTTATCCGTGTCAACATGTGATGCGCACACGTCAGGGCGTGATAGATTAATTCAAAAGCGGGATTTATCAATTGGTCTTACTAAATTATGCTTTTCATTAGTGGTACAGGAAATGACTAAGGACTTGGCAGACCTTGATTGTTTGTAGGCAAACACAAACTCAAGGGAGCAGAAATTCTTGAATGATCCGGCTAAGCTTCGAACGAGTCATGTCAACACTCTGACGAAGTAAAACTTTTCCAAAAATATAGTGCCTGTTAGCTGTTTAACGATATATACCAAGAAGTTGCCTTAGAAGCCTACTTCTTATGCCAAGTTATCGTAGCAAAGTGCATTTTACCAAAAGAAAGTGCAGGTTCGGGCCGAGTTAGGCTGTTATTACAGCCTTTTGTTTTTAATAAGCTCTCCGGAAGCTGTTTAAATAAACACGATTTGTAAGGTTTTAAATTACCATTTCTCCACTCCTCCCCCTTAGTTATTTTTGAACTCATTCTAAATGTTTTAATTTCAACTTGGAAAAACCTCCGTTTTGTTTAAATATAGGTTGTTATTTTGCACTTTGTGTAATTCGTGTTTGTAAGAAAACCAAGGGAGATCGGTTTTCGTTCTTATTTAAAATATGGTTAGAAAACGGTTTAAAAACACGTGACACATGACGTCAAGTTAACGTTTTGGTCTTGAGTAACCTTGCCAACCAAAATAATTCAGTCACTAAACTGAATTTAAAGTCTAAAGATGAGTCGGCACATTATGCCAGGTTTCAGGAGGAACTTACAGCCACTCAGTTCACAACAATGATATAAAAGTGTTCTAATGCCTCCTCTCCCGATAGAAAAAAACTTTTAAGGGTTAAAGTTAGAATGCCTTACTGTAAGGGTCATACTTGGACAAGATTTTATAATAAAACTGATTCTTTTCAAAGAAGAAATGATTGTACGTGGACAACCAATTCTTGTGTTTTTTTTGCTATCAAAACGAAAGACCAGTCTGTTTTATAGCTATTTGAAGCAATTACATATTTGTTTGAAACATGTTCAATTTTTTTTTCTGTGCTGCTTTTCTGTCAAAATTAATGTACCTGGAACGTTACTTCTAATTAGTATCACAATTTAGAAACCTCTCATTTTCAACGAGAAACAGCATCCATACTTGTGTAACTGCCAATAGTCGAAGATAAAATATTACATTAGCAAAGCGGCTATGTATATTCTGGTAAGTAGTTAACAGGAAAGAAAACAAAATAAAAACTACACAAGTAAATGACCAGCATGGTAAATCATAACGAACAAAGCGCAGGCACTCATCGAACATGCTTGTTATAAAATTAAGCAATATCTGATCCACGTGTAAAATCGCAAAATTTCCGACTAGTTGAATAATAAAAATGATCTTTTTATGACAAACATAGCACCACCGCCTTTATGGTTACAAACTTGTTGCACGAAGAAATGCCCGAGTCTTCTAATGTGGTATTTGCTACTGTTCAAATAAGGTCCTTTATCTTCCCGTTAGTATTTTGGCAACAAATATAAAAGCTTTACTCTATAGCCTGATGGCTTGACTTACATTATCTACTTACCTTTGAATATCTTTTCAGCCCACAACGTAACAGTTGGCAACCCTTTCACAGCAAGAACTACTTTCATTTGTTTGATCTTCAACACAGTGCAATCAATAACTCACAGTATAACCACAACTGCATGCGCTGTATGCAGGAAGAGTTTTCTTGTTATGCTTGTAACGGCTTCATTTTGTTTGATATTATGATTTTTTGGACCGCTGTTATGCTAATTTAGCGACATTTGGATTCAACAAGAGAATCATTAAATTGAGAAACGCTGTTTTGCTAGAAAACTGTTTTGCTGCAGGTGGCAAAAAGAGTGACATTACCAAAACGTTTTACCAGCGGGAAAAACGTTGTTGTTGATTCTATATCACTCTTGTGATAACTGTATTCCGCAACCTGTCATTTACCATTATGACACTAGAGACCAATAGTTTGTTAGGTTTATTAAGCACGTGTTGTTTTTTATAAAAAGAACTTTTCAAGAACAACGAGGCTCAAACTGTCCAAAATTTAAGAACAACTTAACAACAAGGATTTAAGAATCGTCAACTATAAAAACGTTTTAGATAGAAACCTGACTGAAACTTTTAGTTAAACTTTGTAACAGAGTAGAATTAAGCAGTGACTTAAGAAAGTTCACCTCTAGGTGCAGCTACACAATACATATAATGTGTAATCAGAACAATGAGCGTGGACAAAAATATGCTGGTTCTTATAATTAAAGGAGAACGTAATATGATACGGTAATATGATAGGTAGCAGGGGAAAGCAGCATATTCTCGAGGTTGTTTAACCCATGTACAATAATGCTGATTTTCAAGTAACTACCACCAAATCTTGTTCTTTTTCCTAAAAAACGTTTCGGAGAACAATAACCTGGGAAAACTTTAGGAAATACGAATTACCTGTTGCCACGGCAACACCGTTTTCGATGCCATGTTTGGTCAAATTTTGACTTTTGAGTTACCATTTTTACCACGGAACAGAATTAATTTTAGGCGTGATTTGTGACGTCACAAGTATTCCGCGTTTCCTTTCCAAGAAATCTAGGAAGCGGCCATTTTCTTTGCACCTGTCAAATTTTGATGCATCGTCTGGTGGTGCTCAAATGAAGGGTAAACACCTCTACATTAGTTACATTCCAAAATTAAGAGTGGTTTAATTACTTTATTCCTAAAGTTAGTAAAGATGTTGGAAAGTTTAGAGATATGAGATGTTTATGAACGCCATTTAACTTTTCTTACTTTTTACTAAACAGACCCAAAGTCACGGCACAAACTGATTAAGTTCGTGATTAAAAAAAAATAAAAACATATTCAAAACAGCATACTAAAATGGCGGTAGTTTTGAACGTTTTTTTGCGTATGATAACAATATACTCAACCCAGGCACTCCTAGCGCGTAACTAACACTCGTTCACAAATGTAAAGAGGCAATAACATGAGTTACGACAATAAGGCTTCGTCAACACGTGTCCGGATATTTTTGAATCCACAACTTTTTCTTTCCGGATTCCCCTTTCGAATTACACACGTATCCCGCGAATTTGCAACTTTTTGAATCCGCTCTCCAGAGTGGAAGTTTTTAAATCCACAAACCATTTGGGACTGTGTGGACTTTGAGAATCCGGATAATTTTGAATCTGATCACGTGAATATCTAACATGGCCGCCGAGCGGCTGGTCGTCATGTATCTTCTTCTTGTAATTTTTTCAAGTTTGATGGTTTTGTGTGGAGGTAGAATAGGCTTTGTTAAGTGTTTATTTCAGTTAATAGAAACGACGATTCGCTGTTCAGTCCAAATGAAGAAGTCCGCCTTTCCTTTATCATTTTTCTTCTGTTTCTGTTCCGAGCGTGACGTTTTCAAGTAATGATTAAAAGCGAAAAGTTTTACATTGACAAAACAAACTAATCTGCCGTCAAATTTTCACATTACGCTAGACGCTCTGTTTTGCGCATGATTTGTTGACAGTGTTCACAGAGGAGTACTGGGTACTACAGTAAATCCGGATACCAGCCGGATACGTGTGAACGGGCGAATTCGATTTGAATACGCTAGGTGTGGAGGCAAATCTTTTTTAAGTCTGCAGTAAAAAATATCCAGATTAACAAAAAAAACCAGAAACCCGTGGACGAGGCATTAAATTAAATGTTAGTTTGTCAAAATGATTTCATTGCTTATGAGATCATTCTGTTTTTTTGATGTTGCTTTGTTGGACGACTCGTGATGGCTATAGGTATTCAGTGTGACACCAGCTAGTAGTGAACGAAAGAGTTACGTTGTTACGAGCTTTTATATCACTGATTCGCCGATCTATAAACATATTGAAAACGGAGTGGAAGCCTTAAGGCATGTTTTGCTCTATTTTACAAGATAATACTGTTTCTATAGCAACAACAATAGCTTGAAAGAACGAGTTTTGACTAACAAACCACTATTTAATGAAGTGTAAACCAAACTTGAAACTTAGTGCAAGGCCACTGAAGAACTGGATCGTTTAAGTTGTTCTTAGTGGGAAAATTCCCCTTGTAGTTAACATTTACTTCAGTTCAAACCAATACTGCTAAATGTGAACTGCTCGTTCGAACTTCGCTTGTACTAACTAAAGCCAAAACTAAGTTACGGAAAGTGTAGTGTTACATATTCTTCAGTAAACGTCTTGAGTTTCGTTTTATAGTTTTGATGTCTTCAGCAAATAACCGTTTATGTAACTGAATTTATAAAGCCACTTAACAACAGTGTTTTGACATTTCTTTTCTTAGGTCTTGAAGTAGTTATGTTAGAGCCTTTTTATGCACTAGAATAGTTAAATTATGGCCTTTTGCTTTTTTGTTCACCGGGTGCAAATGATCTCTGAAAACCATTTATTTTTACTGCCACTTTGCGTTGCTTCTCCTACAGCAATTACTGGTATCTCTATTGCATGAATACCAAAACATTAATTTTTCTTAAGCTGAGTAGAAAAACACCTCTGAACCTATGAACCTTAGAATATAGCAATGAGACTTTAAAAAGCGTCGATGCAATTGTTTGAAGCCCTGGCTTCCGATTTAATGCTAGATTTATTCATAGAATAATAAGTTTGCTGGCCAACGTTTTCAGTTTCAATTGTATGACAGGAGTATGTCCCGCTTTTAGTTCCTCGGTTTCTATGGAAACGAGTTCACCTAAAGTTTCTAGAAAAGAAAATCCTTTTGATGGCTAAGCGGAAAACCAGACAGTGGACACGAGGCTTGTAACAAATATTTCAAGCATCTAGAGCTTAGTAAATATGTGCTTTTTTGCAAGCAAACAAATTTTCTTTCTTTAGTTAGCTGAGCTATAACAATATACTTTTATCCATTTTTTATTCAAATTTCTTATATTCGCTTGACCAAATACATAATAGCTTGACAAAAAACAAGAACAAACTGTATTTGAAAAGAAAAAGAAGAATACACAAACAAAACTTTTTCGTTTTACCTAGTTTTAATGCAGTTTTTCTTTCACGACGACACGGTCTGTTCTTTGCATTATGTTGTAGTAAGATCAGGTCTTCTAACGGCGTGTATAAGTTATATTCAACTTCAAAGAGACTGACCTGTTGAAACAAACAAATAACACGGACCACTAATTGGAACCAGGGCTTTAAGTGTCAATGTTTATTTATATAACTGGTGGGATAAAATATTTGCATTTGTATTAACTCATAAACTAGTTGGAATTTTGATATATTCCATAAAAATACGGACCAATAATATAACAAATGTGTGTCTTTTTTCAGTTGATATCAACTCGGGTTTTCGTAGCTCTATTTTCCTTTTCACTTCTTTGCTGAACACTGTATTAGCTTGGATTTTTTCCTGTCGGTTGGTTAGTTTCTTGGATGATGTCGTCTGAAAGAACTCCAGAAGAAATGCTTGTTCAGATAAGGGACGAAAACCAAGAAAAATAAAAAAAAATAAAAAAATACATGAGAATGAATATTTTTGAATAACAAAAAAAATACATGAGAATAAATATTTTTTTGTTGAAATGACTTTACAACAAAACGAAACACTACAAGGAAGCAATCGACACCTGTCAAGTAGATAATTAGGCTGCCAAGGTGACGCGTGGAGTTACGATATCACGAAATTTACATTTTGCGGTCTGGAATAACTGATCGCTTAAACACCACTACGCAGGCCAATGACTGTATGGATGAATACGGGAGGACCAGTTAGCTTGTGAAGAACTTGTGATCACTAAGGACTGCGAATAACTTAGTAAGAACAAAAGGTATTTTTAAGTTTGCCGAATTTAATAAGTAAGAAAAACATTTCTATTTAAAACACGTAAACATTTGTTATAGAAGACGTGCCACATCGGTTGAATACGGGTATTGATATTTAAACGATTGCAAGATTGGACAAACAACTGTAAAGTGTCATAAGATTTCTAAAAGTATTCTTGTGCGTGTTGTTGCGTTATTTTTTTTAAAGTTGTGGTTGATTGCTTTGACCGACTTGCTTGCAAAAATAGTAAGTAATACATTGCTCGCCTGCCGGCAAAGGGCCACTTGGATATCCCAGCCAATGATCCATCTTGCTCCAAACTATATTTTGTAAGATGGTGTATTATTGCTTCTCTTTTATTCCAACTTTTATCAAGCAGCTGATATCTTTGTGCAGTTGCTTACATATAATTCTTAAGCCAAAGTTAAGCAGTATTTTAAACACTCTTAGGATTTGATTAAATCGGAAATTATACCGAAAACGTATTCAGGAATTAGAGTAAATTTTAGGCGACCTGGATGTTGTTTCCGAAACTTAATTCCTCGATTGAAAACCCAAGCAGTCAAGGAAAGGACCTTGGAGTTTTTCTGTAAACCCTATTAAAACACGGCTACAGTTATATATATGTATAGTGTTATTTCACACACATGAACCCATTAACATTTTACGGTTCTCTGTATATGTTTCAATAACATGTGTAACGTTTCTTCTAGTTTAAATGGACACGGTTTATTTTGTATAAGTTGAGTCACTTTCCTGCTGTGGCACATTTGTCGTCCAGAACAAAACGGGTTTTTTTACAAGTACAGTTTAAGCTGACGCGTCAGGCCTGTTTTAACAAGCAATCAAATAGGCTGTTGTTTTGCTGCAGATGTTTTGTGGAGAATAATTTATACATTCATTGTTGAAAATTGGGATTGACTTGTCATGTCTATTCACAATTGTACTTGCAGATAATGCGTCAAATCCCCACCAAAGAGACCTGTGAATGTCTTTAAACAGCAGTTGTCGTCTCAGTTTGCGTGGCAGCTAAATCAACAAATTTTTCGTTGGTAAACTGCAACTATATTACTGATTTGCATTTGCTTCAGTTTAACAAGAAGCACTAAGATATCAAATTCTGGTTGTTACGAAGTTTTAAACACTAACATACTATTGTCGACTCTGAAGTTTTTAACTTAAATTGATTCCCATATAGAACCAAGTTGTGTCTTTTTGGGTGATTACCAGACAAGGAACCGATAATTGGCGCTCGGAACTCAAATGAAACTTACCATCGAAAGTGCTCAGATAGTTTCCATAACGATACCAAGGGGAAGGAAGCATTCGAAATAGTTGATAAACAAGGAAACACCCGCAAGTAAAGAACAAAATATGGTAAAATGTCAGGTGTGCAAGTTCATGGCACAGCATGCGACCTACAAAGGACATCAGAAAGACTGAGTGGACGCCACAAGATCACGATCAATGTCAGTGGACAACGTTTCACGACATGGAAGCAAACTCTTGATGTATTTCCTAACACATTATTGGGAAGTGCAGAGCGATGGAAGTTCTACGATGAAGAGAAAAGAGAGTTTTTCTTCGATCGTGATCCTTATATTTTCCGTTACATCCTCAATTACTATCGTAGCCGAAATCTTCATACCTCACCACAAGACTGCCCACTGGCGTTCAAAGCAGAACTCGATTTCTTTAGAATATCATTTAATGAGATTCATGAATGCTGTTCAGACTTTACTGGATGCACTGAGAGCAAAAACAAACATACTCACCGTTTCTCGGAGAGACCTTCCAGATCACATCTGTTGCGTCTGGTATCAGATGAAAAAACACAACGAAAGGTAAGCTGTAGCAATAGGGGCGCCACGGATCCCCTGCTAAAAAAGTCCACAATACACAGCTCTGAGCGTACAAATAGGTGCATTGTTAATGGAGAAGCAGATATTTTTACAAGACTAAAAACTGTACCCCAAGCATCAATGTGCCAACATGGGAAAGGAAATACAGGCAAACGGTGCACACAAGTTGTAAAACAGCCCGTGGAAGTTCTTCACGAGAACAAAGAGTTACATCCAATTTTTGCTACAAAAAGGAGAGGAAAAAAACTGTTTATCAAACTGAGTATAGTTTTTTACTACCTCTACGGGCTTTTTATCATTGCTAGTGTTGCGAGTACAACTGCAGAAACAGTGGATTGCACAGAGGGAATCAAATGCGACGAGATGTACCCGACAATGTTTTTTGCTCTGGATACCATCTTTGTAATAGTGTTTACACTTGAACTCCTGGTTAGGTTTTTCATATCTCCTGACAAGAAGGCGTTTGTAAAGGACTTCATGAATATTATTGACTTCCTTGCAATCTTGCCTTACTACTTGGATCTCGCCGTTGCTCTTCTAGTAGGGACGACGGATATTCTTATCACTTTAAGGGTGTTGCGAGTCTGCCGGATATTGAAACTCACAAGAAACTCGTTACGATTGCAATCTTTGATAGTAACTTTGCGAAACTGCTTGTCCGATCTTGTGTTTTTATACTTCACCATGATACTGGCGATAGTACTGTTTGCAAGCTGTCTCTATTATATGGAGAAAGATGAGAATGCCAAAGGTTTTAACAGTGTTCCGGATTCATTCTGGTATACTTGCGTCACTATGGTAACAACAGGGTAAGTACCTAAAAGAGCAGAAAATTGAAGTCAAAATTGGGTATAACATTAATAATTATGATAGAAATAATAAATGAATCATGCCGACAACGATAGTCCTAAAGATGTGACAACGAAAATGCTGTTACTTATACTACTCACCCATTTTTGATTTTAAAAAAGATGGCTGTTAAAGGAATTTATCAATGATAGAGATTAAAAACAGCGACAACGAAAGCGGCAATGGAACAGCGATAGCGATAAGGAAAGCAATATCGATAAACGTAACGACAATGATATTGAGAATAATAATGAGAGTAAAAGCAATAACAATTGCGATAGCCATAACATAACGTTGATAAAGACACTACTCAAAACAATAAAGAAAGAAATATCGAATGGGAATTTATTATCATAACGATAATGCTAATGATTGCAATGGCAAAAAACGCTAATATCAATAGCGATTGATAGTCTGCAGTAGAGAAAATCGTAGTAGTAATGATAACGATGAAATGGTGAAGGGTGATAAAAACAGTCACAGTGATGTCATTAGCGATAACAACTGCAAACTTATACCGGTAATAAAAATGAAAATGACAGTTATAACCATAGAGATATTTATAAGAACAATAATATCAACTGTAAAAGCGAAAGCAGTAGCCATAGCCATAGCCATAGTAATAGAAATTATGATAACCATAGTGCGCGATAGTAATAACGTCAGTGATATCATGGTGATAACGTACGCTAGTTCTTGCAAAAGAGGTAACATTGATGGAATCACAACGATAGCAACATCTTTCAAGATACCGATCACGATAACGTCACTAACAAAGATAAATAATATGACTGATTTTCACTGGAAGCCAAAATGGTTTTTAAAATACTCGAGATGAACAAAAAGTGGTGACATATGGTCTACAAAATATTTACTAAAAATTCTTAAATACATGACGAAATATTTCACGATAGCTTTGCTGGCTAAGTTCACGTCTGTTTGCCGTTAAACTATTAGCCAATCAGCAGTAAAAGGCGAAGGCAGCACTAATTATTATTGATCAAGAAGCGGCAGTTTACCGAAAGTAAATGTTACGAGAACAATAACCGTTCTGCCCGTTGTTAAATTCCTTGCACGTCCGCTGCACTAACTACATGTGATGCTTTTAAGCTTTTGATAAGCTAACGCATTTTGTTTGTACAGCCTGGCTGTTCAAAACTCAAAGAAAGGTGTTGCGTATTAGTTTTTTAAACATTAGTTTATGAAGCAGGCATGAATATCAATATATACTTTGCCGGTTGCAGGTATGGAGATGTGGTACCAACAACAGCTCTGGGAAAGATTGTAGGAGGCATTTGTGCCCTGTGTGGAGTATTGATAATGTCGCTGCCGATCCCCATTGTTCAGGACAAGAAAGTTCTCCTCTACAGATCTTGACAAAGTGCCTTAGATTCTTCCACACTGCTGGAAATCAACAGCGTTATTAAATATAGTCCCTTTCTCGCCCTAAAAACTTGCACCTTGGAAATCGCTGAACTAAATCTAACATTTCTTTTGCACAATTAATTTTTACGAAGTTATACATTACAAAACATTTTTTCAACGATAATTAAAAAATAACTTCCAATCAAGAAGCTTTTGAAGCATCTGCAATTGTTTACAAAGTCGTAAGGCATCGTGGTTGGAAATGGAACTTTGAGGATTTGACTTGTTTTATTACCAAATGGCAAAGGTAATAATAAGTAATGAAAAGAAAAGAAAACAGTTGTCACTGCGTCACTGCGCATGTAACAAGACTGTTTATATTACGATGTTTGCTATAGATGACGTCGTTTGTTTGGGACGGTGAAGTTGTGGAACGTTTTTTGCTTTTAGTTCGTACTTCGGTCGACTGTTATCGGCGATTTCTACTAAATACATTTTTTCCGACTAGATTTAGAGATGGCGAACTCAAAATGAACATATCGAGGCAAAAATAAAGCATATGATTCGTTTTTGGACACAGTTTCTTGTTGTCTGACACAGGTACATCATTGATTAAGAAGGAAACCTTTATGTAGTAAAACGTAATGAAAATTGCCACAAGTGAAGAACATGTTAGTCGGAGCCTGGGTTTAATTTAACGAGCTACTTCCAAGACAGATCCAGATCAGAAACAATATCGCTTCATTCCTCGCAAACAAAACGACGATGAAAAATTGCTACTATTCTGAAGAAAATCTCAAAGTACATCATCAGTCCGAGTTTGGCTTAAAATCAGCCAAAAGGTTATCGATTAGCAGCAGATTTTTAAAAAAAGGAAATTTGCCTGTCACACTTGTGTCGTCAACAGTTATAAACATTAAACGGTAATATCTAGAGAACTGTGATTTTTTCATCACTGTTCCTCATTTAGCAAGGTCTTACCAATGAGGTAACAAAGTTTTTCGTTTCATAGGTACTAAGCAAAACCAGTTTTGCAATCGTTGTTATGAATAACCTGGGGTTCCGTAATTGACTGCGTATCAGTTTAATTTCAAGTTTCAGTCCTTAAAATGATTTAGATGTTTGTCACTTTAACCAACGTATACAAATGCGATTTAGCGTGATAGAGCAAAAATCGTGATCATTAGTTTTTCAACAAGTCAAGTTTTACCACAATAGAAAAATGAATACAAGATCTTTTCGCGCTTTGCCCCTCAATATCTTTGCTTTTACATCAAATGTGAGTGGTGCTTTAGCTAATTCAAGGAATTGTTCCACTCATTTGACAATAATACAACCGAAGTGCGTTGGTTTGTGAATAAAGCCTTATGGTAGAAAGTTTACTTGTGCAACTGCCAAAAAATGTGAAAACATGAAATGAGTGTTAAGGTATGCCAAAACGCTGAAACCACGGAAACTATCAAATAGACGACAACTTAAATAGTCAATAAAAGGTCTAAAAGAAGGGGTAAGGAATAAAAAATGGATTCACAAATATCGGAAAAACTTTGGCTTAATTTCAGAAAAGAATCTATTTTTGGTTTTATGTGCGAATTAGAAACTGAAATCTAGAAATCTAGATATATAAATTTAATACCCATTATGGCACACCAGTTACAACTGAGAGTGAAAACAGAAAGTAAATACTTAATTTGTGTTTCCACAGTTTAAAATGGTCGATAACAAATTACCAATAAAGTTTTTTACCTGGTTGAGATGGAAGAGAACAAAATATAACCGAAACATTTTACAAGAAAAAATTATTAACAGAAACAAAAGTTTCTTTTTTCCCCTTTTTCACTGTCCATTTTCTATTTCCTGTTCTTTTGTTTTAATTTTAATTTGTGTTGTTTCTTCGTCTTCCTTGTAGTCTTTATTAAGTGTTGACACAGTTACTTAACCCTAGAAGTCATAAGCCTAAAAAAGTTACAAGAGGCATAAGAGGGGAGGAGGGGGGGGGGGGCAATCGGACCCTTCACCTCCACTTTTGCTCTTTTCATCCGATTAACTTGATATTTGGCACATATGAAAAACTTTCTTTGTATTTAAAAAAAATAAAATAAACCACGGAGTGTTTGATTGGTTTCCATGTCCACCACAATCGAATGACGTCATTGCGGCCGCCTTCTTGGATTCTCAAAGGGGGGTATATTGGAAAGATGTCAGTTTTTAGGCAAAAATAGTTACTTTTTAGCGAAAAATTACACTTTTGTAGTCTACACACAAGTTGCGTGACTTATTATGATAACGTCATCAATCGTGACGTCACTTCATTGGAATCAAAAGATGTGTTTGTAAACAATAAACAGCTGTGCCAAAGCCATGGTAATCAGTCAAAGAGAAAAAATTTAAAGCTAAAAAAATCAAGAGTGGGGTCAAATTGACTACATTACTTCTTTAACGAAAATCAACTTTATAGAAATTAAATTTAAGGTTGAGATGAGAGTGTAGGAAGTAAGGCAGAACTGTGGTGGCCATATAAAATCTTAAACCCATTAGCCACGATGGTTGTCTTATTGGTCGCTCAAGAAATCCGTGAGTGGTTCACGATTCAGTCTGAAAGTTAAAACTAAATTATTGTACAATGGGCTCAGTGACCTTCAAAAACAGTTAAGCAAATTGTTTCTCACATTAAACCTCAACTGCTGGGTGGATGCTATGGTAAGACATTTTAACTAAGGCAGCTAGTACTAAACTCGACCATTAGCCCTAATCAGACTGCATGCACATTTGGAGTTTCTCTGGCTGAGGAGTGAGGCATTAAAAGTACTCTTTACTCATAAAACTAATTCCTTATTTTATGCTTAAAATATTGTCACAATATTGCCTATTTCCAAGATACTTTCAAGATAAAGTTGATTTGGTCAGTTGTTCTAGTTTGAAACTTAAATCAAATAAGTTTTTTTGATCAATCGAAAATGAAAGCTTTTCCATGCTTTCCGTTCAATACTGTTGTAAAAGAACTGGACAGAACTGGAATTTAACTGGAACTGGCTTAATTAAAAACTACACTTTTACAAATGTTTTCTTTAAAACAAACTGTTGTTGACACGATGTCTCGTATTTAAAAAGCGTTTTATTTATAACTAATAGTGTTTACAGTACAGATATTTCCGTGTTTGCTTCTTGTACTTTCCCAAAAGTTCATGTCAGTGTCTTTTTTTTAAGAAATGAATTTGCTTGCTTTAGATATTAATTTTATTACTTTGAGTTGTGGTAGAAGGCGGTTTTCATTACTATGAAGTTAATTTGCGAGTCAGAAACTGTCACAATCATTAATATTCCAAAAAAACTAGTGTGTGCTTTGTTGGAAATGGAAAACTTATGTATGGCTCTGTATGAATTGAACTCGACAATTAAGGGAAAAAAGTATTTGGTTTTTGGTATCAATGCATACAGGATGCTTTGATTGAATCGCAGCCGGATTCCAATCGCGAACGGACTAATAGCTGCTTTTGAACTCGTATGGCAGCGCATACACCCCAGTTGATGAACTGTGTACCTTCTTTTGCATGAATTTTAGTCTTTCGTGTAACAGAAAGTTTCTTATCAATTTTTATGGTTGCACTCTCAAAGCCTAATCTAAGATAATTTTAGGAATAGTATTTTGAGAGCCACGACAACCATATACTATAGATTTCCACTTAATAAAACACAAGCTGAAGTTCTTTCTGAACGCAGGTACAATTAGTATGGACGCATTTTAAACGGTACGACTTTATACACAATATTTTTACGCACGTTGGCTGTACAAGAATTACAAATATCTTACAGTTCAGGTGCTTTTACAAAAGAAATAGAAATGCTTATGGGGAATAGCTCTCACATTTCGAAACAGCACCGTAATGGCAGACAATCTAAAGATCTTAGACAGAAGCCTTATGTATGTCAACTTGGTTGACGAATCAACAATGGGAAATGCAAATTGTACATTTGTAGTATAAGCTAGTGCCCATTTCATTAATTGGTTCAGGTGTTCTGCTATGTATTTTCTCAGTATGAATGATTTACGATCAAAAAGAAATTTCAGTTTTCAGATGTAACTCCTTAACAAATCAAAAACAACATTTTTTTGGTGTCAACAGTGTCATCAGAGTACGTGCAGCGTATTTTCAACAGTTTACTGTTGTTATTTTTAGTCAATTAAAAAACGTCAAGAAACTTTAAAACCGGGACCGATCGCTCAACATGAACAAGCAAGCTGGGATTGCCGATGCTTTGTTTTTCGTTTTATCGTTAATACAAGCAATTAACCCGTTAGTTTTTCACTTATCCCGACGTACCGTGCAAATGGGTTTTGCCGGTTAAAGTATTTTACGTGGCATTGAAAACAACTTAGGCACTTAGGACGCATGAAGAGTTATGGCTGGCGCGACCGGCCACGGCAAGTTCTCAAATGCTTAAAGATTGTTCGCGGCACAGTTACTGCCAGGCTGATTCCAGAGTTGCTTAGTTCATAGTTCTCAGTTCTAACAAGGCGAAATTCGCGGGAGCTTGGTGAGTTTGTAAGCGAACGCCTTGGCTTTTCCTTTGAACTATTTTTTTTTCTTGTAAAATCCTTTCTTATTGGAACACGAGGCTGGAAATAGCCGAAAATTTAATAACATTCCTAGAACATGCTGAGGCTGTAGAAAGGCGAGTAACTTATTTTGGCCATAAGCGCAGCGCACAAGATCATGTCTTTGTTTCTCGACTAATGTTCATCAGTGCAACAGCGCGGCCTTTGGTGTTCTGCAAGTACAGCTTTGTTTAGCTCTTTCTGATTTATTAAAAAATTTATTCCTTTGCTAACCAGCGTTGCGGCTAGCTACTAACTATTATATGGCTTACTGATTTCGCGTGTTGTGATTGGTCAATTCCAGGTCCGTAAGTTGCCGTACGGACCGCTAGCTCTCGATCACCTTTTCAAAACTGGAATAATCAACCAAGCCATATAATAAACATCTTATTAAGCCTCGTTTGCTCAGTCCGTATGGCAAGTTATGGATCTTCTCTTTTTCCTTCCTTGTTTTCATGGCCCGCGCGTTTCGCGCTTGGGCCATAAAAGGAAGGAAAAAAAGAAGATCCATAACTTGCCATACAGATCTCGTACTCGGCTAATAAGAGGTATATATGTTAAGAACATTTTAAGAGCATTTGAAGCTGAAACCCTTAAAACAATACGAATATTCAACCTCGGCCCAAAACTTAGGCGTTCTCATAAAAAAGTGTGTAATGGTAAACACGACTAGTTCGTGTTGAAGAGACTTACAAATAAATCGAGTGCCCTGACAGTTCGGTCCGGTGTTCATTTTGCTGCATATCTCGCTGCGTTTACTCAAGAACGGGGAGGTTTAAAACTGCTTAGGTTTAGAAACTCCCCCCCCCCCGCTCCTCCCCATCGAGACTTATAGGATTTAATATAAATTGAATAAATCTGCTCAAAAAGTACAATATTAGTTAATATTAGTAATTTCACGGTCAGCATCAAGTAGGTTAACAAAATGTTTTGCATATAAAATGCTACAATCTTAGCTTAACTGCCTGATCGAGAGAAAAACTGCGAATCTGACTTGTGTTTCCTCATGTTTCTATATAACACGGTGTACAGAAAAGGATTGGGGAAATTGGCTCATTGCGTGCCTTGCAATTGCAGCTTAAGAAAACGGACTTTCACTTGCCCATTTTATGTTCTGCTTAAAGTAAATTGCGCTTATGTTATTGCTGATTCGAAATGGTGAAAAGTACAATAGCCAATGAAATCCCTGGGTTTTTGGGCGACCTTGAAGAATCATCGCGCCTTTCAAGGAACCAAAAAAATATTTTGGCCAAAATTTCAGAGCCCCCCTCCCCTTCCCCCCTCCCAACCTCTAGGGTTCAATGGAAGTGACACGTGAACGGCAAAAGAAAAATTTCTTTGTAGATTTCAAATCTGTAGACAGAAAGGTAGAAAACCTGGTTATTACGACTAAAATGTAATTTGGTGTAAAACTGCTCCTGCTGAAGTAATGATACTGACATTCGATCTCGACTCATGAGTTTAAAGTTAAAATATTTTTTTACAACAGAAAGGAAAGTAGACATCTAGTTAACAGCCGAGACACTAGCTTTTGTTTTCTATGAATGACAGTCAACTGCTTACGTAACACTACTCAACACTTTACTAAACTACGTTACATTATGTTACGTTACATTACATTTTATTACTTTACATTACATTGCATTACATTATACTACATTCCATTGCACTTCATACTACTTTACTTTGCTTTACACTAGCTTACACTATACTACATTGCATTACACTACGTCCTCTCAATTGCATTATATTACAGCGCATCACATTGTACATTACACTTATTTACATTATTCTACATTATTTCACGCAGTTTTTTTTAACCAGTTTTGAAAAACTTTGGAAGTCTTTGGAAACCTATATCATCTCCTTTAGCGAAAGAGGTTTCACATGAACTTTAAGAGTATTATTAGATATTGCCTTGTAAAACTTATGTGCATATGAAAAGGACAATTATGTGATTCAATGTACTGTTCTATTTCACCAGTATAATGAGTTGTATTAAATGTTCAATCAATTAAGAGTTACGATCTGAACTCTCTCTTTTCAACCTGTGACTGAGCTGTGCGTATCTGTCAATACTTTTTCCGGTTACTATGCGGCCACAGTCAAATGCGAGTCTCTTAAACTCTTTTCTGAAGTCTTTCAGTCTCCAAGCATACAAGACCGGATTAAGCACGCTGTTCATGTACAGCAGTATTCGCAGCCACAACCTGAGGAGCCTGGTGCTGGGTGTCTCGTCAGCAGCCACGTGATAGAGAATGAGTATGATACGAGGAAACACCAAAACCATGAACAAACCAATCACAAGTGCGATCGTAACGGAGATCTTGCGATCGATCTGCCGCTGTTTCTCGAGTTGTGGATCACTTTTATGACGACCGAAAACATGTTTCAGTGCTGTCTTCACACTCTCATGATGAATGACACTTTCAATATCAATCTCTTCACGACCAAGTTTTCTACGAGGTGTATTCATAAAACTTTGACAGTCGTATGTGTCTTTGTGCCCACAAGCTGCTAATTGCTTTTTCCCATCTTGTAAACACCTGCTTTTAGCTTTGCTACTGTTAGTGCATTCATTTCTACATCGTATGGGTTCAAAGTCCTTTCTCTCCAGAAGAGGAGATGTTTGACCATCTTTTCTTTTTCCGGTTTCTGTTTTGCCTTTGCCAAAGACATCTGTAGCGTTCTTTTGTAGTTCTTGATTATTCTTGCCTTCATTGATTGTGTCTTTCTGTGATTTGTCTCCGAAATTTATCTTGACCGAGTCTCTAGGACAAGCGTGTTCAATAACTTCAGTGGTAAATGTGGTTTGACGTCGATCTTTTTTCAAATTGGCAGTTTTTGCAGTCTTCTGAATCACACTATTCTCCTTTTGCGATCTAAACACAATACTCGAATCTTTTCGGAATGCTGAGTGTCTTTTTATGATCTTGTAGACATTGAAATAAGCTACAACAATAACAACCGTCATTGAAACGACAAAGGCTACAAATATGAGGAGAGTATCTTTACTGCTAATCCCTGGTATTTCGGACAAAGCTGGTAGAGAAAAGGAAACAAACCAGATAAATAGACTAACAAGCAGCACTAGTGTCTTGCAGTTACGAATTTGTGCGCGATAACGGAATGGGTACTTCATAGCGATGAATCTGTCCACGCTGAGA
>JAOBRG010304535.1:0-15723 GCA_027574985.1 Umimayanthus nakama
AAGTCGAGGATAGTAGGGTAAAATTCATATATATGATGTATTTTAGCCCTTCTGGCCTCGGATTGAAGTTTTTGTTTTATAGTCACTGGAACGTATTATGAAAGTGGTCTAATCAAAGCTCGACTCAAACTTACCCATCTCAAAAACAAACTTGACCTACGGCTACAGCAAGCTTTGATAGTGACAAATAACCTCAGAATAATCGACCGACTTGTTTAAAACAACTGATAAGTTACTCTCGATTGAATTCAACTGAACAACACAGCTGGATCAGGTCGATTAAACTACTGGCTGCAGGCGCAGCTCAGCAAAGCAGACTCGGAGACTGGAAGTTAAAAGAAATCAATCAGATGTCGAATTTAGAGAAGTGCGAGGTAGGCGTAAAATAAATTTAGATTTGAAAAGCAGTGCACGTGTTTTTAAAACCACTCAGGATTCAAGAAAACAAAAATCGAAAATCTTTCTGTTTGTCTGCCACGTAAGGGGATTGGGAGATTTGATTCATTTTGAGTTCCCACGGTTGGGACTCAGTTTAACGGTTTTTCTAAACCATACTCGCGGGAATTTGACAACAATTTTGATTCACTGACACAAATCTCTGCCACTTGCCCGTACCACCTTGGCGCTTTTCTGTCCAAGTGACGCACGCAGGCTTGGGCATAACGTGACGAGTACAAGGTTGCTATGAACACTAAACTTACCATACAGTCCATCTTAAACCTAAACTTCAACAAAACCTGAAGTTTGGCCCGTGCCACTCTCCCTAATCTCAGTGCCTAGTTTTCTCGTAGACGTGCATGCAGCAAATGTTTTCTGCCTTACCCTGTGTCCTGGTCGACGGGGTATCATCACAACCATCCTCATCCTCATACTCCTCGCTTTGGTCATCACACATATCTTGTATTTCCTCCTCCTCGTCATAATGACTGTTCTGCTGCTGGTGCTGTTGCGACTGCCCCGATCTACTCAAAGTTCGAGCTTGAATTTGTTGATATTCGAAACGATCATATGTCTCTTCTTCCTGTAACTCGGCTTCTTCCTCAGCTTTGCTATTGGCGAGCTTACCAAGTCGCTCAGCAAGATTAATTCGCCTGTATCTAGCAGCATATTTGATAGCTAGACTTACCTGAAAAAGAACCAAAATCAAAGCACTATAATATGAGAACCAGTACACAGAAAGTAGTGAAAACTACTAAATGAAGTACTTGAAGTTGAGTTCCTACTTAGCATGCTAATCATGAAACCAGTTCAAAATAAATCCACAGGTTGCTTACTGAGTACTGGTCGGGTAGCAACTCGCACAACTCTGCTGCTCGGAGCTCTCTGTCACTTTTACAGGCCAACTGTCAAGAAAATAATCAAAGCTATACGTCATATAATACAACAGTGCGTAAAACTAGTTATACTAAGTTTGCACTTATATGTTTACTGTGAAAATTTATGGCCACAGAACACCACCAGACACATGACTGGAATTTAATTTTTGCTTGTAAATAGCAAAAGGCCTATAAAACAACGTGGTCACAATTTCTGTTCCGCAATAACCATAACAACCACTGGATTAAATGTTCCGAGCATTTACATGTAGTGAAATATGACCGTGTTTTAACCCTTTATAAATCTGTTTTGGTCCTAGCGTTAACACGGGAACGAAACAAAACAGCGGTGCTGGTAGTTAAAGAAATTAAAAACTGCTACCAATATGCACAACATTTTACATTATGCCACTTTGTTTTTACCGAAAACGCTTCATAGAGAACAAGAGAAGTTTGATGGTCTCATCAGTTGCCTTTTGCAAAAATTTATGTTTCGGGCTTCAAGATAGTTTGCGAAAACATTTATTTATAACTAATATTTGTTAGGTAGCCCTATTCATAACAATGATTTTCAAAGGGGTCCTAAAAACAACTTAAATATAATATGGACCTGGAGTAATTGCTAAGATTAACTGCTATGAAAAGCGATATGGTTTGATGTAATCTATCAAACTGCAGTAACAACTAATTGATGGATCAACCCCAATAAAAGCTCCAAATTGCGTACCCATTTCTCCTTCTAACGGGTAACCGCAACTTTTTTTACGCTGTTTCCTTTAAGGTTCTTGTGTTGTTAGATGTGAAAGCAAAGGAAAGAAAGGACTGGAAATGATGACCTTACAGACCACAACAAATTTTCTTGTTGTATCCTAAAAATGTCATTTCTGGCAATTGAGTAAACGTAGATAAAGGAATTAGACAGAAAAGGTATTCCTATGGTATCTACTACTCAGAATGGACCGAGCTTCACCAAGTCGCAGAATATTGTGGGAAACAACGCATTAAAGATGTGTGTAGCATATTTTCAATCAATCTAACCTACGTTTCTAGCCTGTTCACTTGGAAAAAAGTGCTGCGGTTTGCATGTTGAAGTTCTCGACCAGGTATCCTTTCGTGTAACCATTTTGCATGACTAAAGAGGTGAACAACGGACACGCAGAGAGCCCATGTGCAGGTGCAACATAAGTTTTCAGTTAAAAAAACTCGATAAAAACAACATTTTGCAAATATGTTGTTTTTGCAAAAACAACCACTGTTATTGACTCTCATGTCTGTTTGTCCAGGCTATATACAGGAACAGGACACGCTTCTTATTTGATTTTTTTTATTCTATAAAAATTCGCGGACCATTCTGTAAGCTCGCGAGCTCAAAATCATATGAATCGTGGCCTCTTGATTAGAATAAGAACATGGAACGAAACAGTTTGATGTGGAAGTTACATTGTAAGACCAACCAGGTAGATCAAAATTCTTTTCTATGGAGAAACTTAGTCGATATGGATTTCGAATTCTGATTCGGCAAGAGATGTTGCAAGTTGTTTGATGAAAGGGACAAGACAATAACTTCAATGTCGTCGTTTGAAAACGCATTACCACAGTTATTTGGGGCTGAATGGACGTTGCTTTATCTGTAGTTTCGAAATCTCCTGTTACTGCAATGAACTCGAATAATTTTATGTTTGGTACACCACCTAAAGGGAAATGATTGCCGACAAAAAGCTAAGTAGCCACTGCTAAAATGAAACCTTTAAGGTTACCGTTCACCTTGAGCGGTGTTTCAGTTTTTTGTTTGTAACTTCGTTAATACGCATCGGTTAGCCACAAACCTTTAAACCAATGGAAAGCTTATGAAATTTTCTAGATAATGGTGATTTTTTTTTTTAAAAATTTTTGTTTGTAAACAAATGTGAGCTTCATAATTAAAACCAACTCTTTCACTTCTAGACGTCAATGCGGCTGTCAACTTCAATTTATGTGTTTATCAGTTTTAGTACCATTTGCGCTCTTACTCCGCCCTGGCGATTCTTAATTGAGAATGTCTTTAATTTTCTGCAGGCATTTGAAGAAATTTCCACATTTGCAGCATACAAAACTGCCCTGTATTATTTTACCAACTTCCAAATTTGACGGCACGAGATTAAAACTGAGGTAACATTGATCCTTTACAGTTTGTTAAGCCAAAACATGTCTCGAGAAGTTCACTCCAAAGTACAACGCACGTCATATAATTTTACTTCCGGTAAAAACTTTCTCTCGTCATATCTCGCAAACTATAAAGCGCATTGAAAAACATTTTTTTTGACTAGAAGTTCATTTAATGTATATTTATATTCTGCAAAAATCTCAATTAAGAAGTTTTGATCCGTTCCAACGTGAACGGTAGCCTTAAACATGTTTTGGGCTGGGTTTGTAAACACTATCATAATGTAAATGTAAATGCTTTATTAACTCTCCCTTCAGGGTTTTTCAGAGGTAATTTACAACGATAATAATGTACTATTTCAAAAAGAATACTTTTGTGGTAAGCATTTCAAACTGGAGAATGGCCGTAAGAAAAGGCAGCTCAAAATTGTCCTGGAAAACAAATGGCTGTAACTTTTATATATTAATAAAGCCCAACTATAAAGCAAATACTAAAGCTGGTTTTAAAACCATTTTTTGTTTGCTCTACAAATATTTGGAGAAAAGCGCATCTTAACACTGCCTAACTTGGGAACACAAAGTAAAAAAAATATTTGTATTAAAATAACACCATATTTGACTAGTGCAGCGTAATAGAGCACAGAACCTAAGCCCTTAAGTCGGAGCAATGCCCCTCTTAAATTTATTTCCAAAGAAAGGTCTACCTGATGTTCGCTTTACTTGCCCCCTCAGGCGAACATTCAAGGTTACATTACCGCTAGGGGTAGTAAAAACGTACCGCAAACGCCTTCATAATGACTTGGATTTGGGCAGTTTTAGCTTGGTCCATTGCAGCAGTGTCGACGTCAAATCCTTGTGACGCTTCGAAATTGAAATGATCACTAAGCAACTTGGACCTTAAGTATTTTTCCTGCAAATGTAAACAAGTATTAGACCGATATTTACTCTACCACTGCACATAAACTGATCCCAAACTATTTCTAAAAATATGTTATAAACAACGCTAATGCTTTGCGACTGTAATTGTTTCGAAACTTCTTTAAATAATCGGTTGTGGAAAAGGGGAGGGAACGTAAGAAAGTAAGTCAGTAAGTAAATAAGTATGCAAGGAAGCAAGTAAGTAAGTAAATAATTAAGTAAGCAAGCAAGTAAGTAAGTAAGGAAATAAGTAAGTAAGTAAGCAAGTAAGTGAGTTAAATAAGTAAGTAAGCAAGTAAGTAGGTACAGAAGTGAGTAAGCAAGTAAGTAAGTAAGTAAGTATAAGTAGGTACAGAAGTAAGTAAGTAAGCGAGTAAGTAAGACGGGCTAGTAAGTTTATTAGTCAGCAAATGAGTAAGTAAATAAGCACTAAGCAATCAAACGTTTTTGGACTTGACAACAAGCATTTAAGGGCCAGTGAGTAAAAGACTGCGGGCCCAGCCTGAAAATGTACTGGCTCAGTAAAAAATTGACGGAGGTCTTTGCTTTTGTATCCACGGTTTTGTTTCGATTACCAGCGAGTTCCACTTTTTATTATCAGCCTTTTTAAAAAATACTATTATACGTCTTTATATATTGCCACCCAAAACAGCTCTTTTATGGTGAGCTTACCAATGGGAAAAGGCCACAGCACAAACCAGGAAAACGGTAAGGGTGCATTGAATTGCAATTTAAAATAACTTGAAATTGAGGTTGATGACTGGAAAGCATTGATGAAAACCGTGCGTCCTGGAGACACCTCATCAGGGAGAGATATAGCAGTTTCGAACAAAAGCGGGCGGAGCACGCTGAATTAGTTCGTTCCGATCGGGTTAACACTAACCAAGTAAATATTGCTAACCCGGTTTATTTTCTTCGTGTAAACACTGCTAACTCAACCGGGTATGTTCAGAAAAGTACCATGTAAACACAACCCGGATTAGTTTTAAACTGTGTCGAACATGGGTCAGTTTGTGCCGTGTATACAGAGCACAGAGAGTATATAGTATAGAGTATAAAAAACGGTATTACAGATTTTGCCACATGGGTGGAGTAAGGAAAAGAGTTACATCCCGACAACAAGGAATACAAAAAATATACTTAAAACAAGGTGCTGTTTTGCCGGCCAGATAAACATTTTTGCAACAAAAAAAAGGTTTGAAAAATACCTTTTTCCTGTTTGAAATCTTTTGTAAGCAGTGAGGCATTAATAAAAACCCATGAGATCATGTAAAAAACCCCGAAAACAGCTACAGATATTTTGAAAGTTTTCAAATCGCCCGTACTCGGACCTGGGATTGATTGACGCACGCACCCGAGTCACCCTTCCCCAAACCGATACACATCCTTATTATAAGCCCAGCGCTCCTATCATGTACTCAAATATCAGTCCATAACAAGCACCAACACGTTTCCTCGCATTGCATTGCACTGTTGATGTTGTCCATACTCTTGCTGAGTATGGAGGCCAAAGTCTTGTCTGATACATGTAGCGGCAAAAGTTCAGACTTGCAACAATCAGGGAGGAACATTGTGCCGTCAAGATTTTTCAGTGTTTTAGTTAAACAACGTTGTTCATTATTGTTACGAGCCTGTTGAAAATAAAGAAGGATCAGCAAAAATGTTGGTGTTGGTAGCTCCACGGGCGTTCGAAACTGTCGAGCTTTGCCTTTCTTACAGCAAGAGGATTCCTTTAACTCAATTGGTGATTGGTCAATTTGTCAAGAAATTGCTCCGAAACAACCTTTCGTCCAGGATAAAGCTCTTACCTCCAATTGGCCCTTGTCCGTGGTCATCTCACACAAAGGCATCTCTAGTGGCATTACACTAAGCAGAGGCCGTGGAAGTGTTGCTGGATAGATAGACCCCTTGCACAATATACACCTGAAGTTTAATTTTAAGGACGAAATTAACACCCTTTATGTATAAAGAAAAACACAAGCAGAAAGAAAATTGCAGAATAAACTTAAAGTGGCTACACGTACCCTAACTGAGATCTTCTTTTTTACATCGACTTCTACATTTGGAGTTAAAATCCCGTCTTTAGTCGAGCTTGTACGTATTTAATAAACGCTGGACAGTGGGCGTTGTAAAAGGCTTTTTCGTGCCAAAATAATATTGTCTCATTTTTTTAAAATTGAAATTGATGATCTGTTAAATGCTGATGAATTTAAAATTTAAAGAGTTTTGTTATTCACTGCTAAATGTGCCGCTACATGGCAAGTTTTCTTGTTGTCTTGTACACCTGATGTAAATAATAACAATAGTTGTCTTCATTGGCACCTTGAAAGCTTTACCGTTGACATCAGTGATAGTCCAATAAGCTCATATGAACAATAAAACAAGCAATATATCAGATGACTTTTAGATGTAGCAAATATAGTTATTATGTATGATTTTTAGAATAAACTTTTGATTTCAATTTGAACCCATGCACATGTACACTAGGCGGCAACATTACGTACAAGGGTTTTGGATTTACCCGACAAAAATACTACTACTCTTATTCAGTTAAGTATTAAGATACATTACATTCCCAGAACTAAAACCTGTGCAAAAAAAACCCAGCGTAGCAACGCGATATGTTACTAAGCCCTTAAGGAAGCTAGCGATGCAATATGTTCCTAAGCTCTTACGGAAGCTATCACATGATGATATTCTAAACCACTTTTTCACACATGCAGTACTCCAGTGCTAGAGTAATCACAAGCCTTGATTTCAGATTAACTAACTGTAATAGTTGGCAAGCTTGGTTGGTAGAGACTGAATGAACGACACCACTGGAATTATCTAACGAATCAAAACTTCCTCTGCTCCTGAAGGATCTCAAGTTATCGAGTCCGGCCAACAATAAACATCTCATTTAATAGTACCAGTAGTATGCAAGATACATACCTCTTATTGGCAGAGTGCGAAGTCCGTACGGCAAGTTATGGACCGAGTTTTTTCCTTCCTTGTATGAAAACATGAAAGGAAAAAACGAGGATCCATAACTTGTTGTACGGACTGAGCAAACGAGGCTAATAAGATGTTTGTTAAATGGCTTTGTTGATTATTCTTGTTTTGAAAAGGTGATCGAGAGCTAGCGGTCCGTACGGCTACCTACGGACCTGGAACTGACTAATCACAGCACGCGAAATCATTCAGCCATATAATAAATACCTCTCATTAGCCGGGTGGGAGGTCCGTACGGTAAGTTATTGACCGAGCTTTTATCTTCCTTTTAGGCCCAAGCGCGAGGCGCGAGGGCCATGAAAACAAGGAAGGAAAAAACGTGGATCCATAACTTGTAGTATGGATTGAGCAAACGAGGCTAAAAAGATGTTTATTATATTGCTTTGTTGGTTATTCTGATTTTGAAATGTGATCGAGAGCTAGCGGTCCGACGCCTACTTAAGGACCTGGAATTGACCAATCACAGCACGCGAAATCATACAGCCATGTAATAACGTTATTATTGTTATAACACAACTTACAGTACAAGGCTTCGCAAATACCTTAATTGTTGTCTTGTTTCCTCCAAACCAACCACCCAGTAATGATCCGACTTGCTCTTCAGCTGTGCATCAAAGTACGTAGTGTTATCATTAAATATTAGATGGATTGGCTTTATATTGATTACAAAATCAAATTTTCAAGGAGGAAACATCCATGGAATGGAAACTGCTACTGTAGAAAAATATATAAAGATTGAAATCAAGTTTGTATCCACAATAAAGTTTTATGATTAGATTTGACGAAGAAAATTTACCTGGCTTCTGGTGTTTGCCACTGGAGACCATGTATTACAGAAACTACGATTGAGCAGTCTGACGATGCCAAAGGAGTCAACTGCCACAGGGGTTCCCTCTTCCGAAAAACTACAGGGATGAAACAACACAAATCTTCAAAGCAGAACACTAGGCGGAAAGAATAAGATGCGGCAGTGAAACCCTATAACAAGGTAAACAACACCAGCGATAAACAAGTCGATAACGCAATCCTCTTAGCTTTAAAAATGTTTTTCTTGTATTTCTCAAATATTAATAAAGGAAGCCCTGTATACTTAGACATTATTATAAAGCACTTACCCCAGCCATAATAACGTAGCCTTTCGGCTTAAGGTCAGTCTTTCTTCTCCAATCACTTGTTTACTATTATCAAGATCAAGAAGTTTAAACCCAATAGCCTGCTCACCAGGCAATGGGTTTGCTGCATGATAGGCTATCAGTAACTGCCCTCCGTGACTAGACATTGACACAATTGGACCTGGAATGCTGATTATGTGACGCTGGACACCTCCAATGGTGAAGATTCTTATCAGGTATCTATCAGTTGCAACAGCCAACCAGGTTTCACTGACCGATATAACCTAGAAAGAACACTGTTGCTAGCCATAAAGTGTATATAATTTATAATAATATAAGATGGTGGCTAGGTTGGGCAAACAGACCCAGGCAGAAATTGTGGCTCTTTTTGAAAAAGCAACTCCAGAAACAAAGTTAAAAGTTGATCAGTGATTTGTATATTATAATAAAACATGAATTTATTGGTATAAAAGATAGGCTGATCCTGATAGACATCTGTAGTTTCAAAGAAACAAAACGGTTTTTTTTTGCTCTAAAACTTTGCTAATCCATCAGCGACTCTATTTGAAGAAGTTAGAAGACGAGAAGTTTAAGTTGCTTCCTTCCAGATATGTACGCCCAAGTGAAGTCTCTAAATCGATCGTTTCGGCACAGGGGCCACTTTGAAATTTCAACTTCGTGAGGCTAAAAAAAGATCAACAAAAAAGTCACAGCAAGTAGAGCTTCCAAGTTGCATGAGAAAACAACAATGTTCTTGTCATTCACACTTAAGGTTGTAAAACACCTTACCTCAATATCTTCATCTGTAGGCAATGAAACACTCCATTCTTTGGAACTATCCCAACTTCCGAAATGGAGACAAAGCAGTTTACTATGTGAAAAGAACAAACAGATCGGTCACAAAAAGCTTAATAATTAAAAGGGGAAAAATAATGACTTGAAGTTTACGTAAAAGAGTTAGAAACACTTTGAAGAAGCCAAACATAAAAAAATTAGATTCTTCATGTAATTATATGTATTGAGGGTTGTTACTATTAACTGGGTGTGAAATTCAAGGACTTTTCCAGGACTTTTTCAAGCAAAACCATAGACCTTCCTTACCAAAAAAGCTTAGTTATTCTTAATATTAATTTATCACTCAATGAGCTTTACAAGACTTGCTTCTGGGGAAAAATCAAGCTCCTGTTTTGGTTTTCATACATTGTTACATCAAAAGGTCTTATGTCTGGTTGTGACAAACCACTCAATTTGTTTATTAATTGCAGTTAAAGCTGAAAAAATTTGCTCATTCCAGGATTTTCCAGGACTGCGACCCAAATTCAAAGACTTTCCAGGGGCTGGAATTTTCTTTCGTCAATTCCAGGACTTACCAGGATTTTCAAGGACTGTGGCAACCCTGTGTATTAGAGGTACAGTAACTTTAACCCCTCACCGATTTGACTTTGTTGGAAATCCCAGCGCTGAAAAGAGCACACATCACAACCCCCGCCCCCAAGAATATAACGGCCTTACTTTGAAATTTGACAGTCTCTTCTAAAGTTTTCCAAACACTGCTTACCAAAAAACTGTCAAAGTACAAGCACAATTAGATTGAAAACGATGTTTGAAGTTGGTACTAGCCAAGCAAAAGGTAACCATAACACTGACTTTCCCAAATATTCATCGAACATGTTTAAAAAGTTGCAAACCTTTAGAAGTGGTACTAGAACATTGTGCCCCTAATCTAGATAAAGGGATAAAGAAAAACAAGTACATTTTTCAAAACTGAGGTCTTGCAGTCACACGAATGTTTGTCATAGGAAACAGTCTTACAGTCTTCTACTACAATCTACGGTTTCTTTAAAGTTGCTTTTCTCAAAACAAATTTGTGCACAAATCGATATTCTCATAGCATCCATCAAAGATTTGACATCACAAAAGGTTTTATACAATCGGCTGTGAAATATTAATAGTACTACATGTAGATGGGTTACCAAAACTCCTTGACATGACGTTTGGTTAAAGAGTAATGGTAAAATTAACATGTCAGAAAGAATTATTAAACTTTGACAATCTTCAAAAAAACCCTTAAAGCTAGCTATCCAAAAGTTCAAGGTTGACATTTATTTTAGCTACGAAGATTAATTAATGCTTGACGTCATATTTTAGACAATCTTCTCAATTTTCTATTGACGCAGAGTCTGTGGATATCACTGAGATTCAACAGCTTTGCAGGCAAAGAGCGGAAAACAACAAAAAGTGTGCATTAATGGTGTCCTTAAGAAACAAGTAATCCTAAAATCGACATAACATAGGTCGCCGGAACTTGCTTTTCATGTCTTCTTCAACTGGACTAGACTAGATAATTCTTTCTCCAAAAGCTGCCACTGATGTTAATTCCTATTCATCTAGTACACTGCCGGGCAATGACAGAGAGTTCGCATTTCAATATGAATATACATGTGAACATTAACGATTTCAGCTGAATAACGCCGTAGATTCTAGGTTACAGTGTAAGACGGGTCAGTAAAAGTTATTGCCTTATAGTTATAGTCAACACTTATTCCCCGAAGTGGAGCTGCAATGTGGGGAGGCGGATATTTTCACTGGGCACCGACACTAAGGGGAACAACCGTTTTAGTGTAAACCCTACAAGTGAACATCACTCTAATAAATAATTTTTGTTCTTACGAAAAGTTCAAAATAGCGCGCCATTTTGCGAGATGAGAAGTGGCAGAATACTCACCGATATGCGAAACATGGAGGTGAATATTCTTAAAGTCACTATTCACCAAGCTTGATGAGAATAATTGTATTAGCGTATACAAACTCGTTGACAACACAGCACTTTCAAGAAAAGTAAGCAAGAAGTTTCAGTTTGATCTCTTTAATTTCTCACAACATATCCACAGTAATGGCCATGAGCTCACAGCTGGTTGCCTCATTTCCATGCGCAATGTGTACATGAAACTTACAGTTTGCACAAAGATGGCGGTTCTGCAAACGAGCTTTGGTGATTTCATAAAATCTGGCATTCCGCAACAATGTCCGTCAAAGCTGACGGGACAAACTTGCTATTCAAGTTTTTAACGCCTTGAAATAGCTCCGTGAAGGCAGTCGCAGTTTACTTGAAATAAATTTGAAAGAAAAATTTGTTAAATCAGTTCTTCTGGAAATCAAGCCATATGTTGGTTGTTGGAATTAGAGATAACGATTTCAATTCTTGTTAATGGAGACGTTTTGCTCAATGGAAGTTGAGCTGATTTCGATGGGACTTGGAAGTTAAGCCAAGGAAAGAAAATTGTTGTTCAGGCAGAGAGACAGCGGAGTTTGGCGATCAAGATTGACAAAGGCTGTTAGGGAAGAAGACACTGGACATTTGTGCAAATTGTATGTTAAAACTTTGTTTACCTCTGAAAACTTTTTTTTTTATAATTTTGTAGCTTTCTTTGAATTGTTAGGAACTGCATTTACTTGGCATTCGGGAGATGCCGTCTTAGGTTACTTCGGCCATAGTATGCCGGCCATTGTTTCATTATCCACCTCCTCGGAGAAGAACATTGTCGATAGCGAACCAAACAGATTGCATGAAATAACAACGTCACCAAGTTTGTATATGCTAATTGAATTTATCAAATAGCAAACACCGGCGCTATCACAAAGCTCTTATCCAACGCACGTGAGACGAATAATTGTTTTATTAAGTGTTGTCAAGTATAAAATAGTTTGCAGAACCTGAAGAAGACTTGAGACTGACGATCCTTCACATATTGTAGTAATAATCAAATGACAAGAACATTTTTTGTTACTCGTGGAAGTTAAAAGTGAACCAAGAGTTATTTACCACAAAGATGCAAAAAATTTGAGCACATGGGATACTGACGAGTTACAACAGCCAGTTAACATGAATGGTCATTGACACAAACTGTAAAGAAGACAACTGCTTCAAGCGCAAGGAACTTTACAAAAATTATCAAAACACCTGTGGACATGGATGCATGTTTATTAACAAACTCTTCCAGCACCATTTTACTAACGCAAATTTTTGCTAGTGCCATTCCCTTGTGGGGGCAAAAAGTCATTACTCGGTCAAGTTTTGCCACATTAATTCAACAAATACATTGCATTTAGCCCCCGCGAAGGAATGGATCTAGCAAAACATTTTATTAGCACAATGGTATTTTGAACCACTATAAACTACCTGGGTGTTTCATCCTGAGCTTTACAAGCAAGAAGCACCGCAGCAGATGATAAGGCAGCCATGGTATGGTTCATATGGTTAGTAAGGTGCATGGGATGGTGTGTACTGGTGTCGTGGAACTCGACTTCGATGGATGAAATGTCGTCCTCATTGTGGCACCGCACGATCCCCACAGAATTCCAGACCTAAGAGAGAAATTAAACTTTTTTTCAGTAGCCAGCAATATGGAGATTCTTAATACCGACAAACTTTTCATGCTTCATCAGTTAGTCACTTTATGAACCACAAAATCTTAATAGATTCTTATCAAATGCATTTTTAGACAAATTTTAATAAGCTCGAAAATTGTGAACACTTTAGCTATTTAAGATGAGGATACTGTATTTGGGAAAAATTTCCTGCTTTATTAGATCTAACAGTCAGTTTGAATACTGGAAGGACGCTTGGGTAATCTGTTATTAACTATTAAAAATAGCTTGGATGAAAGCCCCTTCAAGTGGAGGCTAGTGCTCACTTTTCACATATTTGTTGTATTTTTGAGCACTCGATGCTTTTTTTTTGTCGGCAGTGGAGCGTAATTCGGAAATGCGTTATTCTAAACCCACCCATTGAGAGTTGCTTTTCGAGAAACATTTTGGGTCGTTTTATGTAATTTTGTAGTTTCTAGGCAATGTTCTTCGACTTACCTTACCCGAACATTGGGTTCGTATTAGATCATGGCATTTAACGTTTTGACAGATTTCTCGAAAATGAAAACACATTACACAGTCTCATTGCGGTTTTCGAAACTAGTCCACCGGGCAAAAAATAGAGAAATCGAAAAAATCCTTTTTGTACCGGAGTTTTGATCCGCTTACAGTTAGCTGCTCTTAAAAGCAACACACCGTTAGATAAAAAAACAAACAAACCAAATCAATGTTTGACGATGAATTTCTTACCATGAACCTATGCATAAGATGTGCAGGAGTAGATCCCGGCTGGAAAGCAGGTTGAAGCTTTGGCATTATTGGTGTGCGGATAATCTGTGGCTGAAAAGTATGAAAAACAGTATCAATCATATTAATAAGATCAACAATGTTTTCCAAAATTGTTTTTCCATTCAACTGACTGACCTAACTAATAACATACTATGTACGTAACAATCGCAAAAACGTTCTTGCATATCTATTGGTACACAACAGATTTACAACCAGAGTAGCCTACTTCTTTCTTGGCCTAAGTTGGCCCAAAGCGTCAGCCTTTAAAAGTGGAAAAAAGGCTATTTTAATCGATAACAAGACAAAGGACTACCAAGTGTGCAATGAGTAGGTAGGAGCAAGCCCACAGAAGCGTTCTTTTGCCTTCTCCTTTGTTAGCACGGTTAACATCTTCGGCTGTTATTTTACCAACTTGCGAAATTGGACGGCGTGAGGTTAGAATTTAAGGTATTAATGTTCCCTTGCATTGTTATGATTTGAGCCAAAACGTGTTTTGAGAAACTTCCTCCTAAAGTACGCCGCTTGGTTCACGATTTACTATCGGTAAAAACTCCCACTCGCCACATCTCGCAAACTATTAGATGAATTGAAAAAAAAGAGTTTGACTAAAGTTCATTTAATGTGTATTTATAATCTGCAAAAACATTAGTTTACGTATTTTGATCCGTTCTAACATGAACGGTAACCTTAAGTTAAAGCATGAACAGTTTGGCATATCTCCACTTTAATAAACAAGAGATACTCTATCAACTGCAACTTTACCACAGTACCAGAAACTACACTATACGATAACATGTACATACAGTTATTTCATAAAAGGTTGTCATAATCAATAGTCGATACTGAAACTGAAAAGAACTTTGGGTACACTCATTATGAGTGATATTGCGCCAGCGAAGGTTGTTACTGCATTGCCGTGGCTTTATATGCTGAACCTGCTTTCCATACTTTCAAAAGTCAATGCTAACAGTAGTGATTTATTTATGCTGATTGGACCCATAGTTCTTTTCGGTCCCAGTATTGGACTATTGACTATGACAACCTTTTTTGAAACAGCTGTATACTGTCTCACAGTATGCCAGAGAGTTAGGAGCAATTGGCAGAGTAGGCATTTCCAAGACTATTTCAAGAAAGTTCAAGTTTCTCAGGCTATTTTCATGGTCAAATTTAAAGCTATCCTTGCCATATCTTCTAAAGTCTATCCTTAAGAAGATTCCTTTATAAATCCTTAAAACAATAGCTTTTATTAGCCTACTAGATTAAACCATCATTTAGTTACCGTATGAAGGGGTCGTCCATAGTTTCATCGCTAACACTAGCGTACAAAATGTACACTTGAGGAAAGGAGCCCCAAGGCCGATATACACTTTTTCCAAATTTTAAAAATGACGAAATTGTTTCAACAAAATCATCATTTTGTTGCTTTTTAATTCGTTTACTTTCGGGGGGAGGGAGAGGGTTTACAAAAAGAAAACGTTTTGAACGTTTTTGAAAATAATGAATAAAGGGACGACCAAAAAGCCTGCAAAGTGTATAGTTTTTAGCTAGTTTTATCATGGTTGTAAGCGCATTTATTGTTATTTTTATCATTATTTAAAAAAAGTTCAATCACCTTTATATGGTCCTTCCTCACAATATCTGATGCTCCATCTCTCTCAGTTACGCTGTCAACCTCACCAAATTCTAGAGGCCCAGCTAATTCAGCTTTTAGCTTTCGAATATCTGCAACAAAATTAAAAACCCGGTATAAAGAGCCACCAAAAATATTTAATATTGCAGCTCTCATAATTACAGTTAAAAACATAATGTGCGTTAATAAGCAGCTACCAAGTTATCGTTTACTTGTAAACTACCAAGCTGCAACCAGTTGCAAAATTGCCTGCTGGTTAAGCCCTGGACCACATCTCACTCTGAATTGCTATGTAAGCACACGTAAAATGTCCACATGTACCTTTGTAGTCGTCATCATCATCATCATCATCTTCATCAGCCTCATCATCAAGCCATGCATTTTTCACTCTTTGTCTTTTTTTTCCAACAAGTGATTCAGCATCACTGTCATCGACACCGGAGTTCGCAAGCAT
>JAOBRG010304646.1:0-15721 GCA_027574985.1 Umimayanthus nakama
GGGGGGTGTGAAGAAAGAGGTTTGGCGCAGAGAATTAAGTGAAGCGAAAAAAGCTAACCGCGTTCTCTTTAATTTGCAATTGTTTTTTTTCACTTTTCAAGACAGTAAATATGTTCAGAGTGTATATTTAAAGCCGTAAAACTGTTCAGCAATAGTTTTAGCCTTATTCTAATATACAAGGTACGTATGACAACAGAAATAATATAGTCGTATCTAAAAACACTTTTATGGTGTTAACAACAATTGTAAAACATCCGTGCATTTGAGGCAAACTTTGAACCTTAACATTAACAGGGATGTTCTTATGAGTACAGGCGTGTTGGCGTATAGAAAGGTCAACCTAGAACTTAATGACGCAAACGCTTTTTGCGGATTTAAAAAAACTGTGTTTCGCACCTGAATAAACAAAATGCTTAGAGCAAACTTTTAACGTTTAAACCTATTTGTAGTCAAACAAGTTGTTGGAAAATTTTTTCTCAGACATAACTGAATTATACAAAACGGAGTACACTATTTCCTCAAATCTTTTCATAAGTAAAAAACAGCGAAGCAAAACAAACAAAGTTTGAAAGCTAATTGCATTTTTTATGGTATGTGTATCAGAACGTTAATAAGTAGATTCTAAATATGAGAAAACCCCACAAGTGATATATACACTTTAAGGAGGTGTTTTACACCTGCACTTTTAAACATTGCTGAGTCCATTGGTGGTGTATCGCTGTATCCTTTGCGTGTTATGGATTAGAGATCTTCTTGTGTAAATATTTGTCGGAAATAAGTGCTTAGGATTTCTGCCTTGCTTGCAGTGTCGGTCTTCACACTACCATTTACAATTAACGGAGGAACACAAACTTGATCTTGTTTTTTGGATTTGATGTAGGACCAAAATTTCTTTGGTTTCTCTTTCAGATCACAATCGAGGGTGTTCCCTATATATTCATCCTGGGCCTTTCTTAGTTCAGTCTTTAGCATCTTTTGAAGTTTTTCTGTTTGTCCTTGGTTAAACCAGTTCTCTTGTAGTTGTTATATAGCCTTTTCTTCTTACTCGGGAATCTTTTAAGGTCTTAAGTAATCCAAGGAGAATCATTCCATGAGCCAGACTTTTTATATGGTACTCTGCGATTGAGGATAGTTAGCATACCTCACTTAAAAACTGCCAGTTTGATTCAGTGTTGATGTTCTCTGGGTCTCTATTGAAGAATTCTTTGCTGAGATTTTCAGCATCCTGGTGAACATCATCGTAATTTGCTTTAGCAAACTTGTATACCGTTCTTGGTTTCTTTTTGTTGACTTTAGCTGTGAGGTTCAACTCAAAGGACACAGCTGAGTGCTCACTGATATCGCTTATTCCTTCAGTGGTGTTTGGGTTATTTACAAGGTCTGGATGACTGGTTAATACTAGATCAAGTATTGATTCCTGTCTGGTTGGAAATGTCACAAGTTGAGACAGGCCATGGTCATTAACTAGACCTAAAAATTTCTGGTTGACCGTTACTTCATATTGTGGGTTGTCCTTAACCGAACTCGTCTTCCAATCTATGTCGGGCACATTCATATCCCCGGCAATAATAACTCTTGGGAACGAACCGTTTGCCCGCAATCTCTCGAGTTGACCGTTTGAAAGAGTCAAGTGGATCAATATTACTTCCCGGTGGACGATATAAGGAAGCTTTGTACAATGACTTCTGATTGGCTACTTCAATTTTAGTCCAGATTGTCTCAGCTTGGCAGTCGAGTTTGGGCTGGTGTGTTGCAATAATTGTGTTATGCACAGCAATCAAGACACCACCTCCAGGATTTACATCTTTCCTGTCTTTGCGAAATATTTCGTAGTCATTGGGATATACTTCAGAATTTCTGATTGAGTCATCAAGTTTTGATTCAGTTGCTATGATTATGTGTGGTTTCTCGTCTTCGACCTTTGCTTTAAAGAGTCCACTCTTGTGTTGACTTCTTATGCTGTTACAGTTCAAGTTCAATACTTGAAATTTCTGCAGATATTGTGATTTCTTTCTACTTGTGAAGTATGCTTTGTGGCTGACCTTGGTCTCCCTAAATCTGCCTCTGAAGAGGTGGGTTGCAATGACTCGCTCGATAGATCGTTAGACAGGTTGACGAGTGGATCGAAGGAGTTTGATGCAGCTTCGATGGGACTACTAAACAATGAGTTTGAAAAGATTGCAATTGGTATATCACAACTCGAACATATCCACATGCAAGACGTATCCGCAAGGGAGTTGTAGGTTTGGTCATCATATCGAACAACAGCGAGTATGAAACCACTGATCACACTGGGTTGCACTGCAAGCCTTTTTGATTGTATTTTACGGGTTTTTTGCAAACATCGCAAGGGAACTTGCTGGATCGACACTTATTTATCTGCGATTGGTAGAAATTGCATTCTGAAACTTAAGTTTAAATGAGTAATAAAAAAATAAAATTGTTTACTCATTAGAGGACTTTCCCCTTTGTTCCCAATGAAAAACCTAAAAGATGTGCAATCGGAGATTTTTTTCGTTTAAAGGTGATCTTTAACAAAGACTTTGTGCTGGCTTTGTTAACTTGATGCATCGCCAGAGGTGTTTTTATAGCAAATAATTTCTTCATTATCTTTGAACGGTTCATGCAAGCGTTATTGACGGGCATATAAAACGTCATATTAACTAACCATGCCACTTTTACTAACCGAAAGTATTTCTTCTTGGATTAGCACACTGCATGTTTATAAGACTCTGGCTTTTAAGCCGTAAGAAACAAAAGCATATTTTACAAATTTTTCGTTTACTTCCATTTTGACTTGAATATAAAGGTGATTCAAAATTAAACTTCCTCTTTTTCATGCCCTACTGGTTATGCATTTGGCTTTGATTGGCAAATTAATTGAGATAGGATAATGGTGTTGTTTAATTGTATAATGTGCAGTGTTGACGTAGTAATTCAAACTTTCAATCTAGCTAGCTTTGTTCAACAACAGTTTGTGGTTATTGTTTGGAAGTAGAGAAGCTCAGCTTGGTGAGAAAACTAAGAAAGTTTTTTTTGAACACGGACTATTTTGCGGACATTTTCTAGCTGCACGTAAATTATATCAACACACGGTAAGGAATAAGACATTCGAGCTGACTAAACTAAGGTTTCAACGCAGAACGCGTTAGCGAATTCCTCGAAAGCCAATTGATCTTTACGGTTATCATTTGTTCTAAGTTAGAGTGTTCCGCATACTTCGTTAGCAGTCTGCCAGCGGCCGCGATCATATAAAACTACATTACAAGCAGTCCCTCTTTTTCCTTTTGAGTTCGTCGAGCCTTGGAAAACACATCGAGAGCGCCGGCACGCGGAAACCTTTGCGCGGCTCGAAGAAAAAATAGGGACTGCTCGAGGTCTATTTAAACCATTGTTCTTCATATTCGAATGCATCAATCGTCGAGTTTCATCTAACTGAGCTTTAAAAGAAAAATGCGTGATGATTCAATACTTTGCTTTTCGACTCTAAGGATAACCTTTTAGAAACACAACAAGAAAGCGTTTGATTGACCCTATTTGGTCTTAACCAAGATACGAAATACAATTCAAAAATGTCTCCTAATTCGCAGAAAAATCAAATATCTAATTTAAAGTAAAGACTGGGGGAGAGATATAGAAACTTCGAATAAAACAAAAACAAAAATAGAAACATTTTGAAAAAAAGTTAAGTTTTAATGGCCACAGTTCCTGCCAAGTTAGAAGAACTCTGGTCATAAGAGACTGAACTACGTTTTTATTCTGTTTGTTCTTATTCCGAAAAAGTCAATCGAATGCGCCCTTATATGTTATTTTTTTTTAAACGGAATGCTAAAAAAAAACTTGCTTTGTTCCGCTTAACAAGTTTAAGCTTTAAACACAAGCTTCTCCAATGCTGTTAAATGAAGAGCTTTGGAACGAATATGGTTAGTTCAAATTTTGTTGAGCTTTTGTTTGAACAACGCGTACGCGTACATATGCACACGTGCGCATTTAATAGAGTGAACCGATCCGATCCCATGTTCTAGAACAAAGAATTGCACAATTCTACGCGCACGACGTAATAACTCCTTTGTTTTAGGCGCAAAAATGTCACCAGTTGATTCTGCAAACCAAACACGCGCAAACACCAGTGTTATGTTCGACCATTAGCAGCTATTAACAACGAAAACTTAAAACTAGTTTGACATGGAGAAGGAAAAAACTTAGGCAGGTTCAACGATTAATTAATAGATACTTTTTTAAAAAAAAGTCCAAATAAAAGATTAAAACTTTGTTTGCAGTTATAGGTCTAATCTGTAAACGGCTTGCAGAAAAAAAGTAAAACTGTATTAAGTATAACGCGCGGGAACAGGCAAGGTACACTGACAAGGCAAGTAACCTGTTTGAATTGGATGCAAAATGATTCATACAAGAAGAGCTGGAAACAAATCCCTGTAAGAGATAATTAATTTTTTCCACCCTCCGGAGCGAGTCTTAGAAACTGAAATAACTTTATGTCACGGTTCAATTGAGAAGAAAAATAGCACAAATATGTTAGCGAGACGAACAACTGAGAAAAAAAAAATACTGTACAATATGGCAACTTCTTTCCAGCATTGTTTTGCATGTTCCTTAACGTTTTCTTCTCCACGTAATTTGGTACAAACATTGAGGATGTTTGTTGTACGCTTTCGAGTAGTAAACAACGAATTAAACGATAAATTTCAAGTTTTTGTTAACTAAGTACTTTTCTTTAATTTGATCTGGTTCAGAGTTAAACAGTTTTACATGCACAAAGATAATTCACTCACAGCTCAACTCCTCTGATTCAACAGAACAGCGCCACTGATCGTTCTACAACCTCAAGCGTCATGCTGCTGTTTGTATCACTGCTGTTGTGTCTTGCCCTAACCCAGGGTATAGCCGGTAACTTTAAAACAATTACATTTTCAAATATCAAGATAATAGTCTTTAAAAGTAGAAATTTCGAAAATCTGAAGGTGCAGAACTTTGGAATGTCTTAACTGTCCCAAAATACTACTTTTCGCTATAAAATGGTAAAATACAAGCTGCATGGATAAATTCTTTCTTTAATTTAACAATGTAAAGAAACTTTGTAAACTCCAAGGGTTGTCACTCACATAACATAGTTACTTTCTCAAGAAAAAAAAAAAGCAAACTGGCGAATGAACTCTGCAAATTGTAAGTTTTTATCCATGGTTACAATAGTGAAGACTTTGAACACGTTTTGTGGCGGTGGAAGCTGAATTATGTTACACGATGCGGATGAGTCAAAAGATCATCACAAACTCAAATATATTGAACCACAAGTAAAAGATTTAGCTGACAGAATCGATTTAGTTGTGGTCTTTTTACTTATGACTGTACTGTAAACAAGAAGCTTTGACAAGTGGTGAATGTGAAAAGTAGAGCAGTGTTTTATGTCGTCTTCTGCTTCATTCATCACCAGTGGATGGTAAGTGGAGCGAATGGAGTGGTTGGACTCCGTGTTCAGTCACGTGTGGTCGTGGAGAACAGACACGAAGTAGAAGCTGTGTTAACCCAGACAAAACGCACGGTGCGAGGAATTGTACGGGTGCTGATAAAGAACACAAAACCTGTCGTGTGGGAGATTGTCCAGGTAATCAGCAGCTATTTTCAGAATCTGGCTGTGTCTCGTGCAACAAGTGAAGACTGCATTTGTAAACAAAGGAAAATGCCTCACAGTCTTTAACCCTCGAACGTTCAAAGGGGGAGGGGTCAAATGGACAACACCCCATAATTTTTCCAACCTGAAATTTGAAGCTTCCAAGCAATCAAAATGAAATTTTCAATACCTATTGTCTGACAATGAGCGCTTTTAATGACGTTAAATGAATGACGTAATCGCTTATAATTTATGCATAATCAATTATGCAAATTACAGTGTGGAATAGATAACAGTAAATTTTAAGAAAAATTTGTTCTAAATCCTTCTCTTAAGATCTATTCTCAGTTATGTTCCTTTTTAAGGCTGCAAACACGTTTTCTACTAATTTAAGTAAGATTTGTAGCAGCTTGAGTAAAATAAAATTTTTGAAAAATCCAAGATGGCAGACAAGATGGCGGACTTGTTGTGAAGCGATCGTTGCCATAGAAACAGTTATTAATTAAAACTTGATTATTGTTATGACAAGTTTAAGAGCTGTTACAATAAATAGCTTGGTCGTCCGAGAGGTTAAGCTAGAGAACTGTTAGCAGAACATCTAATGCACAAGGTTTGACATTTTTTTATTACAAAAATAGAGTGCTTGGACATCGGGATGACAGCAAAGGGTTCTTTTTCTGACCGAAGCTTCAGCGCCTCTTCGGTACTGGATGAAAAACACTTGGCTCACTACGGCAGAGTTTTCAGCAAAATGCCGGGATGGAGTCCATCTGATAAGGATAGGGACTCCGGTGAATCGTATCTGCAGGTGGACTTGGGAAAAGCTTTCACGTTGTGCAGCATCAAAACGCAAGGTAACGGGGACAAAGAACAGGGTGAGTGGACAGAGTCCTACAAAATTCAACTGTCTTTGGACGGAGAGGCGAACAGTTGGTTTTACTACCGGGAAAAGAGTGGCAATGAGAAGGTATAAAAGTTTGTCCAGTTTGTCTCAGAGGTGTTTTGTATAAACACAAAAAATACTTTTATATTGATGAAAAGGATATATATTTTTAACTGTCAGTAACTGTTTAACACAATTAAAATGCAGAAGATTACCTAGATTTGTAGGCAGAACATTTGTAAGTATTTTTGAATGTGCTGAATTTTCAGGCCAATTCAAACTTGCAAAATGCGGGAATGGCTCGAATAAAAACACAGGTACCTTTCCCAGCAGAAAATGTCTGTTTACACAGCAAATTCGTAGGTAGAGGTCGTTAGATATTGGGCCCGTCAAAGGTGTCGTTTGTAACAGGTACGGATCTCTTTACACACTTTTTTCTGAGGAGAACGGATAGCTGCTTTTTTTGTGCAAGCTTCCGGTAGTAGGCCGCTGTACTAACACCATAACTGATTCGTCCGGTACTCGTAAGGGAGCCGTGCGTTTGCTAGAAGGGAAAATAGATTAGAAATGATGCAGTACCGAGTTTTGTCCGAATCATTCCCAATACGGTTCTTGGGTTATTAGATTAGCCCTCTCTCTGAGGAGGAGGGGGTTTTGCAACAAGTTCCGGAACCTTTCGGATTTTTTCTTATGCAATTTATGATTTTTGACTAAAAATGCCAATCAGTTAGTTGCCCACTGTTTGTCCAGATACCATACATTTATAAAACTAGAAACTGAACAAAGTTTGCCGTGTTAAAATTGGATAATGGGATTGGTTTTTTATGGGGGGATGGGGGTGAGGTATTGATTTGCAATAATAAAGAATATGATCTAACAATTTAATTGAGAGTTAACTGGTAAATCAAAGCTTATCGATCCCATTTTCAAGGTGTTTTCTGGGAACTGGGACAGCAGTAGTTCAGTCACAGGCCGTTTTGACACACCAGTGACCGCGAGGTTCGTGCGATTCAGGCCGGTAGCCTACAGACATCGCCCTACAACAAGGCTTGCATTTTTCGCCACAACCTTGTACTGGAAAGGTAACACATATAAATGGAGCCGAAACAAATTGTAGAGTTGCACACGTTTTAGGTATCCTACTGATGAACAGTTAATGATTTGCATTTTATTTCAGAAACATTATAGAAGTCTGTATACAGTTTCAATATAAGGAAACTATATCGAAGGTAGAAGCTGAATCTATAAAGTGACGAGGGAAATTTTAAGGATTTTTCTCTACCACGACTCTGCTTATCAAATATCAAGAAAGTTTGCTGTTCCTTCATACTTACACGAACTGTTTACAGCAAATGTATTCTTTGTTACTTAAGAGTCCTAGCTAGACAATTTTAGGAGACAAAAAACACAAGGGCATTTATTTATTAAATTCCCTGGCTTTCGACCTCCCTCAAACATATTTCTATTTGTTACTAGAGGCAACTGAATTTCCGATTGACCCTTTTTAAGGAAGAGAGCTTTTTCAAAATTTGTAATTATAAGTACACATTTTTTCATTTTAGATCAAAGGTCTGGTTAGACTGAAATCATTTCTGGCCAAAACATATTAGCCGTTTTTAAAACGGCTTTAGCAGTTTTTTTGATGTCATCAAAAATCAAATATACACGGGCGACCACAAGTATCAACATGAATCATTATTGTTTTGTGACACTCCTATGGTGTCTCAACTGAGTGATAAAATACCGAAATATCCTTTATGGACTAATGAATTAGACTGCATGTTTACATATACTACTAAACCATCCCCTTAAGCACAGTTTCCAGGTTTGTTAGTTTATTCGTAAAATACTTAAGAGAACTGAATTTGAAAACTGAACGCGATAGCTTGTTGAGAACATAACCCGGTTTTTCAAAGCTCAGTTAGTGACAAACGTTGCTGAGCTCTACAAGTTTCATTAATAGTCACATCTTCTCTATTAAGAATCTTTTTAATAAGAACACGAGGCTGGAAATGGTCAAAATTTAAGATCATCCTTAGAACATACCCGAAACTTCAGTTAGGTGAAGAACTCTTATTTTGAAGATTGCAGAAGATCATGAAAATATTTTTTCTCGGTTAACGTTCATCAGTACAAAATCGCCTTTACAGTGATGGGCATGTACTAAAAAGTTTGTTTTAAATTCTTTTTTATTTATTATTTTAATTAATTTTCAGTTTTTTACTGACCAAGGTATCGGTTAGTTCAATAAATCGTATTTGTGCTTCCGGTTGTGTCATATGAATGAAATATAACAGCTGCACATCTCGTACTAACATTTATGTTATAAAAAAAATGAGAAAATTTGAGGCCGAAACCCTCAATTTAAAAACATTTACGAACATTCGGTCTTAGCCCAAAAATTGGACCTTTTTGTAAAAAAGGAGTAAAAACAACTATCTGGAAAAAATGGCCCAATTCTTATAAGCCTTTTTTAACGGTTGTTTTTCAGTGTGCCACGACATCGGAGTAGCAGACAGAAGAGTAATACCTGACAGCAGTTTCACTGCCTCCTCCTCCTACCCTTACTATGCTAACAAACCTTACTACGGAAGATTAGGAATCGACGAACAAGGATGGACTCCAGCGCCAAAAGGAAAAAATAACTCTTACCTGCAGGTTGATTTGGGAAATGTCTACACACTGTGCAGTATTAAAACGCAAGGCAGCAGAAAATATAACGAGTGGACCAAATCGTACAAACTACAATTGTCTCTGGACGGAAAAAGCGAAAGCTGGTTTTACTATGGAGAGAAGAATGGAGTTGACAAAGTAAGTTTTGTTAGCTGAGGGACTGTTTCGAATTGGTCACAAAGGATCAGTGTTGGAGTGTTTTGTCGATCACTTTCTTTGGGTAGGGTTAATAGTTGAGAGCTGACTAGATGTTTGCTATAAGCACATTATAATCTGTGATGACGATAAAATAGCGTAAATATTGATATAGGTAAGCTTGGTTCGACTTGCCGATGGCGACAGTGATGTCTTTAGAGGAACTAGTGGGAAACTTCGTTGTAGATTATGTTAATTAATTTGCTACTCATTTTGGCAGATGATAAATAGGGAAATGGTTTGCTCAAATATTTTCGTTGATCGGACCGTAGATACAACACCGTTATCGTTAGAAGGCTGATCAACCAGTGTAGCTGGATATTTTTACGAGTTGGCGATTAAAAATAATCAGCTAATATAAAGTGATCAGCTATTTGATAAGGTGTTAGTTTATGATAGCTATCTTTTTGTTTTAAATCAGTGTCAAAATACTGACAAATTGGCCTACGCAAACTCAAGTTTTTTTCTTCCACAAGAGTCAGAGTGCGCGGTATTTAGTGTTGTCAAATGTTCACTAAGTCAGCTCATTTTGTGGAAATAAATTGCAATAACATCACATTGGAGTATGTGATTCTTCGCTTATTTAGGGTGATTATTGCTCAATGCCTTTGTATTACATGAAGTATTTATAATGGTGCTTTGTTACGCCACAGGTATTCCAAGGCAATTTTTGGAACGGATACGAAGTCGTCACAAATTATTTTGCGAATCCTGTGTCCGCGAGGTTTGTCCGGTTCAGGCCCATAACCTACAAGCGCTACCCAACAACACGGCTTGCAATTTATGTTTCAAAAGGTACAAATGGATAATAGTAGCACTGGTCTACGCAACCTACAAACACCTGAAACAGGAAACTTCACGTTGGTTGTCTTTAACGTGCACGACTGTCCACTTTGCTTCAAAACTATTCCAAGTCAAGTCCGATACCCTTACGTTTCCATCATCATAATCTATTTAAAATACATGCGAAATTGCCGTATCTGAGGTGGCAAACAGGCAACAGGAATATAGTTCGTCGTAAGCATTCTATTTCAGTTTAAAGTTAAAATGTGCTCTCAATTAAAAAGTTTTAAAACACCAACGATTTTGACAAAATATAAGTACTTGCCAGTTTAATCAAGTAAACTCGGAGTTGAAGTAAGGCGAAAGAAGGCTTGTACTCGTTTGCTCTGATCGGAACGGAGTTTTACAATTAATTAGACTTCGAGGATGCGACTTAAAGTTCAGGAATGAGCGGGACTGATGACTTTTTAAGTGAACAAGTGATAGGGGTTTGATGAGATGTCGAGCAGATTCAGAGAGTTTGGTGTTAGTTTTCTTAGTGATTGACGCACTGTTGTAAATAACGTGAAGTTTCACCTACATAGAATTACAATCAGCTTGCCAGTGGTAAATAACGTGCGAAAAATGATTGCTTCTGTTTACGTTGTTGAAAAGGCACTTCGTTTTCTTTATTTTCCACATATGTAAACTTTTATTGGACGTTGGTAAGCAATTGTACGAAGAGTTTGCAGAATATTGCTGCTCTGTTACCTGTTGGCTTGGCAGAATGGGAAAACAGTGACAACATGTGTAATAACTCTGCCAATCGTATATGTGACTGCTGTCCCATTAACGTCATTGTTCAACTGATGCCTGGTTTCCCTTGGGCCTCTTAAACACAAACAGCAAATCTCAAAAACTAAAAAATCATGTAATTGTACGAAGAGTTTGCAGAATATTGCTGCTCTGTTACCTGTTGGCTTGGCAGAATGGGAAAACAGTGACAACATGTGTAATAACTCTGCCAATCGTATATGTGACTGCTGTCCCATTAACGTCATTGTTCAACTGATGCCTGGTTTCCCTTGGGCCTCTTAAACACAAACAGCAAATCTCAAAAACTAAAATATAGATTCAATTATAATAATAATACTTTAGGGCCTTTTACTCTCAAAGCTCATATAAATACCAAACAATGAAAAACATATCGTTTTTCTCGTTGCTCCTCTGGCTTTTCTCAACACTAGGGGATGGTTGGTGGAGCGACTGGAGTGGTTAGACCTCGTGTTCAGCCATTTGTGGTGATGGAGAACAGAAACGAAGCAGAACCTGCACTAATCCAACCCCGATGTTTGGAGGAGTGGGATGCAAGGGTGATCATGAAGAGCCGAAAAAATGTAAAGTAAAAGAATGCCCAGGTAATCACATCGTTTCTTTATAACATTACTACTGCTGAGTTGTAACGAAAAATGACAAAATCTTAAGAAAGCATTCGGAGTATATAAAATAGCTTAAAACATGATGCTCCTTCGACAAGGACGCAGAGGATGAGGGCGTCCAAGTGCAACCGTCGTCGATACTCTGACTGAGAGGGGTCTGGGAACTGACAATAAGTCAAAGCTGGAATTCTGCATGGCTAATCAGGAGGCCTAGTGTGTCAGGTGTGCTGCTCGGCTGAGCCGCCATGATTGATTGATTGGTTAAATAACATTAGTATTAACCAAACAGGTGGATAGTACTTTTCGCGCGCTCTGATTGGTTCATCAGAATAGGTGTATCCTAGGATACTCACCTCCAGACGAAATTCTCAAAATGGCGGCTCGTTTTGCCACTGTCGCGGAAGAGGAAATTCGTCAAATGAACGTAGGAGCTACTTCTGCAAACACAAAATCCACCTGTTTGGTTAATACTAAAACAACTATCCCCCTCAGTGTCGGTGACAAGTGAAAAATATTCACCTCGCCGCTTCGCGGCTCGGTAGAATATGTTTCACTATTCACCTCCACTTCAGGGGATTGTTGTTAACTATTGGATTGCAAATGTAATACTGTAGGTTATTGACCTTGTTTTCTCTACTTCTATTCTAAGTTTTGCTCATTGTTTTATATGGGGTAGTCATACGACTCCTAAAGCTTGAAACATTAAGTGATGATCAATGATACTTGATTTACCTTAAGGACGTTACACACAATTATAACAAGAAGCTCGTTGCTACAAAATGAAAAACTAATTAATAGCTCAAATTGTAAACACAATGCAGAAGTATTTTGAAAAAAGTGCTTTAAAAGAAAAGCAATTTCTTTACTGACGTCACCTAATGATGCTACAGCGACATGAAATTCAGTAATTCTCTTTACTTCTTTATTAACAACAACAAAAATTAATACTTTACATTCTGTAATGAGTTGTGCATTTGGGTACTTTTCTTCAAGTTTTTTTTATATTTTAAAGTGCTACTTACTTTAAACTGAAGTTTTTGTTCTTTTCATTATTTTAATTTTCGGTCAAGCAGAGGCTAACGAGAATTTTTACCTTCTGTTTTGCAGCCTAACAAGAGGATTGGAAGGCACCAAACTTTTTATTTTATTTTATATATATATTTTTCTTTTATTTCTCGCTTTTTACGTTTTCAAGTATCTTTAGCTTTTAATAGAAGCTACCTTTAACAAGATATATTTATTCTAAAGAAAACTGTATTTCTGGGTCAACATTTTTGTTTACATAATCTTCTCATTGTTATTAGATTTGGCAGTAAAACAAGCACTTAATTATATGCATTCAAACGCTGTGACTGTATGATCATATCATTCAAAATAAAATTCAGCAAAAACCAAACCTTGATTGAAATTGTACTATCCGTAATAAGACAGTATATTTAAGGGTAATAGTGTAAGTACATAAAGAGAAGCTTAGCTGCAATTTTATTAACTTGCAATCCAGGATATTTTTCATCCGCTGTGATTTTTTAAAATACATGTATGTGGAGTCATCAGATAGTCGTCAAGTTAGGAAAAAAAGTTTACTGGTACTAATACACGTAAAAGGGGTTGTAAAAGTTTACCGATTAAAAAAAAGTCAATGTTTGTAAAACAACATTTAGAAAATAACTAAACCAATAAACGGGGGTAAAAGTTGTGTTGACAACTCGCCCCATAAATCGCCTGTGTATTATATATTAACTATACTAATAAACGGTCCGGTGTATTTTTACTATATATTGTTATTTATTTGCACTGGTAAACTTTTACGCCTCCTATTGCGTTTATTAGAACTATATCTAGAGGGACAAAAGAAAAGGGGGCTTGCCGGGAGCGAACTTGTGTGTATCTACATTAACCTGCCGGCGCACCCCTTTCCTGTTGATGCCCTTCAAACGTTTTTGCTACTAAACTTAGCGAGTGTGTGAGTTCCCATGCATATACACTTACGCAATTAGTGTTCTCAAGACTTATGTTAATACCCCATGTGCATTTCACCTACCAAATCTAAACCTCATCATGATAGTGCTTATAGGATTTGCAAATAATATTTGGTTTCTGGGGTCAATGGCGACACTCCTGTTATCAAATTACAAGCGTGCTGTGTTTACGCAACGACTTCTCTTCAATGTCTGGTTTTTGTGGCTAGTGCATTCTGGGAATGCGTAGCCATCACGCTATCGCACTATGGGTGCGAGCGTTGTTAACTTTTCCACAGGAAGCCCAAATCAGCCTCGTTTTGCTATTTGCTATTAGTTACTGAGACATACCTGAAACCAGTAAACAGAATTTACTCAGTGATAAAAACCCTATTTTGGAGTTTTAAGTTTTATATATAACAATTATGAGATATCAGATGACATACATGTATATCTAGAGCGACAACAGGAAAGGGGGCTTGCTGGCAACGAACTTGTGTCTAGCTACATTAGGCTGCCAGTGCACCCCTTTTCTGTTGATGCGCTTCAGTTTGAGGGCTCCCCCACTGTCAAGGCCCCTTTTTACAGCGCTAGCTGCTTACTGATAACTTGAGACTCTGCAAGTTAGCCACCCTCGGTCCCTTCGTGGCCATATTCATGATCAGGCCTCGAACTCGCGAGCCCTCCTTCTCCCACCCTTAACATCTTGGCTGTCCAGCTTTAATAAATCGCACAATTCCAAACGCGAATAGCATTTCTCCGGTAATAACGGCTATTATTATGAAAACAACTCAACTCTTAAACTACCTTCACTGAGTGTCTGGACAGTGGGCGCAGCACTTACAGTAAGTGTAAGGCCTGTAGCCAACCTGGAAGCTCTCTCAACCCTATCTTCGTTCATGCTAACGAGATGGCTTGCTCAGTGGGTTCAGTTGTAGCAGTTCATGCTGACGAAATGGCTTGCTAAGTGGGTTCAGTTGTAGCTGTTCATGCTAATGAGATGGCTTGCTCAGTGGGTTCAGTTGTAGCAGTTTATGCTTACGAGATGGCTTGCTAAGTGGGTTCAGTTCTTGTAGTTCATGCTAGCGCGATCACTTGCTCAGCGGGTTCAGTTGTAGCAGTACATGCTAACGAGGTGGCTTGCTCAGTGGGTTCAGTTCTGGTAGTTCATAATAACGCGATGACTTGCTCAGCGGGTTCAGTTGTAGTAGTACATGCTAACGAGGTGGCTTGTTCAGTGGGTCCAGTTGTAGCAGTTCATGCTAACGAGATGGCTTGCTCAGTGGGTTCTGTTGTAGCAGTTCATGCTAGTGTGACGGTCTGCTTAGGGGCTGTACACACTTGCTGTGCCACTGTTCATTACTAGTAGCAAGTTTATCACAACGCAAGTTACTAGGATACTTTATTAGTGAATTGGATATTAGATGTTGAAATGTAAATGAAAATTGAGATATAGTTCTCAATGAGAAAGTTAATAGTTAAAAATTTGTACTGCGATTGCGAAGCTATCTTGAGGAATGGAGGGGAGGGGGGGGGGGTTGACTATTGACTCAAAGCGTGTGTTGGTGGATGACGGGGCTTGAGATCACTTTTTCTCAGTAACTGTCTATCGGCCCCCAGCTCTTTCCCCTCCGCGGGCCCAGTCCCAGTTGTAATGTCGTTTTATTGTCAGAATATAATAACCATAACCACGTACATTAACCTATATGGACAAATGATATTTTACAAGCTTACATGTAGCTGAAAGAGTAACTTTTAAACCTTTATATTTAAAAGTAATCGTTCTCAGTTTGATATTCAAAGAGGGAGAATTTTCGGGAGAGGCGGGGCGGAAGTTTACAGAGATTTTAGAAGCCTTTTTATGGTTTTGTACCTTGAAGATAACGTCCTACAAAGCTGGCAGCTTACTTATTTACTATAAGAGGTGTTAAAAGGTGAAATCGATAAAAGTACAAACATTTTCGACACTGAGATCATCATCAGAAAAAATACACAGGCGTTGTGGCAGGAATTTAAATGTTTAGGTTATGCCTCTTGGGAAGAATTGGGCGATAAAACATTTTGTTTCTTTGTTTAAAGAGCTCGATGGAAACAAGAGTGGCTTGGCGCAGAGTGGCTTGGCGCAGGCTTGGGCTTGCGGGTCACTGCTACCGCCACAACGATCTGCCAGCAAGCCTCCTAGTCC
>JAOBRG010304757.1:0-15721 GCA_027574985.1 Umimayanthus nakama
TGGTCACCGGTTATCAGCTCATATTCTATTGATTGACTATATATGGAAAACGCATGGTTGTGAGGCTGTCATGTGACATTTGATTCAACGGAAACGGAAGGCTATTTTTGAGTTGGCGGCTTCTTCAGACACAATTTATTTTGAAACGAATAATTGCCGCTCCGCGCTAATCTGTTATTTATCAGCTAATATTCAGTGCGGTCTCGTAGAATAATTGTTAAATATTTGTTGGAAAATTAAAGCTTTCGACGTTGTCTTCATCACTGTATCAAATTTTTCGTTTTAATGAAGACGAAATCCATCTTGAAACCCCTTTTCAGAATCATTCTGCAAATGTACAGTAGTCGTTTCGGCACAAGTCTACTGTAATCAGTAAGGAAACTTAGACTAAATCATTTAGACTGGCGTGACTAAATGAAACGCTCGAAGTGCTAGTATCAAAAACGGTTACGGAGTGTTTTTCTTTAGTTTATGAGAGTTTCTTTACATGCATGCATGCATGCATGTTGCTACTAAAAACCTTGGATCAGAATGCAATTGCCCGGTTAGAACAGAGGCAGTCTTATCTCAATTGACTTAAAAGTTAATACTGGAGTGATGTTGGTGTAAGTGAACCGTAGTGACAGTGACGACGATAACGATGATGTTAATGATGTGACAATAATGACAAAAATAAAAAAAAATATTGATAACAATTATAATAGTTAAAACTGTAATGATAATATAAAAAGATGATATTCTTAATCAAATAAGAGTACTGTTGCTGATATAAAGAGCGAATACAAGCAGTCTTGTTAAAAGTATGATCTGCGGATTTTCTTTCTGCTGAGAAGCTGTTACAACTCCAGATTCCTGTTCATATATATTAAATATTGGTAAGATGCTGTATTTGGTTAGTGCTTCTTAAGCTGGTGCTACTGTTGTTAATGTCAGTCACTAGAGTCCGTATAATTACGTGACGTTTGAACTGAGGGCATCTGTTTGATTGATACTGTTTGTTGGTAACAGGCGTTAGCGCCCAGGGAGCAGGACAGTGCGGACAAACTGGGGAGCGCTGTGGACGAGGAGATCAACAACACGGCACAGGTAAAGTTTATCTCGCCCCCACTACCCCCTCCCCCCATCCCAGTTGTTCAAAGGTAGGGATAAAAAACTGCTGAAATATTCCAAGGCAACACATTAACATAAGTGTTACATAAATATCTTCAATCAGTCTGTAAGGAAGTGCACCAAATCGTGGGCTGAAATTTTAGTCCCTAGTGTTAGCGCTAGCAAAACTTCGAACACGAAGGGAGTCGTGAAACACGTTTTATCTGTATAGTAGTTTATTCTTTGTAAGCATAAGCAAGGGTGCAAAAACATCTCTCGTTCTATATTTTGGTGAATAGGGTGCGACTAACAGGACTGTGCAACGACCATTGAACTCTTATCTTTTTGAATTATTTTTTGTTGTTCGCTTGTCCAAACTGTGAGTTGGTGGCCGCGCAATCCGCCCTTGTAAAGCTTTGTAAATCCAGCTTTGAGCATAACACTCTTTGGTGCAAACATGCAGAGTCAGTTCGATGTCTTTCTGAAAATGAGATAACTTGAGATAAACTGTCTTAGAACTAGTTAGACTGAGATTGAAATAAGGAGGAATTTGCTTGGGGGATATTAAATCAAATGAAGGGGCGAAGCAACCATTTCTAAGGGAAGATAAAACATACATCAACCGTCAATATAGCAATTTTAGTGTTTTATGGTGTTTTAAGAAGAAATCGAGACAAATGTTCCTTGAATGGTTTGCATGTATAATACTGATGAACGTAGAGGTTATCTTTTTTGTTTCCTCTGTACTGATATTGTAGTCCAATCTCACGTTTTAAGTAAATTTGATGGATCTCTTGCAGCTCGTGGCGGATGCAGCTTCAAGAATTGAGGTGTGTGCGACTTCTTGAAAACAGTAACAATTAAAGTAACACGCGCGTGTAGGAACCTATTGTAGCAGGTCGTATATAGAGAAAGCTTAGGATGTTCGGGTTTGTAAGAAAAGGTAGTTAGTGACTATTGAAAGAATTAGAAGAAAAACACTTGCAGTACATCTTTTAGGGCAGCAATAGTTCATCTCGATATGTGTGCTTGTGTATATTTGAGATAATTTTGAAAACTGAATCCTGCGTATAATAATCTGTTTCAAATGTGAGGCTGGTTAGATTATAAAGATAGCGTACAAATAACATTTTGTCCTTGGATCCTAAATTTTGTTAATTTATACAACGTTGGGTTTTGCTGGACTTATACTCTCCTAGTTTATAGTTTTTCAAATGTCAGAACGACAAAGTTGCGGTGTTTTCAACTTTCTCAACTTACAGAATGTAATAGTTTGGTGCAGATCTGGCATTAGGACATCTTTGCGTTTTTCTCGTAGATATTGAAAAGTCCTTGAAAACATGTACTTAAAATTGCATTGTGCAATTAAAGCTTACTTAAGCTTATTAAATGAAAGATTCTCAGTTCTTGAAAAGTTCTTGAATTTCATTTTTATGCTGGAAATGTCACTGGACTTTACGAAAAGGGTCCTTACTTTTGAGTTATGTTTAGACATATTTGGAACTGAACTGAACAAGAAAATACTGAGTACTTTTGGTAATTTGTTGATATATGTGGTCCAAAATGGCTTATTTGAAGGGAATCCTTTATAATTTTAATTTGTTCTTGAAAAGTCAAGGGAAAAAATTCGAGGTTTGTATAAGAAAAGTAAGCACTTTTTTTCAATTGCAACTTCTGAATTTTTGAAAACAATTCGAGGTTTGTATAAGAAAAGTTAGCACGCTTTTTTCAGTTGCAACTTCTGAAACTTTGCCCAAATCAGCTGTTAGCGTCCCTTCACTCGAGCGTTTGTTGATTTAGTCTATCTGCTCTTCCAAAGAAATTCTTGTTACTTTGTCACACCTTAACAGGAAATGCTCAGCAAGTCGCGAGAGAAATACTCCGGAGTCCAGTTGGAAGTTCACGGGAGGTACATATCGTTTTTTTATTCTTTAAGTTTTATTGTTTGAAACATGCATTTGCAATGAAAACTATGACATAGATATGACAGGTTCTGTTGGATCTGTAACGTTTTGAAGCTTCTCATGTTTGAAACAAATTACCAAATGACTGAATGCGACGGTGAACACCAATAAAAAGCAAATGTATCGATAGATTCTGCGGCGGAGTATAAATAACATAATTATAGAAGTTATTAGCCTATTCGAATTGTTGTTTAATTCAGCTTATAAGACTTCTCCAGTTATCGCCACTCTCCCATTTGGTTATAAGACAGCCAAAAACGTCTTCGTAGTATTGACGTAACTAAACCAAGGGCTTGTTAACCTTTGTTTGTGCCGTATGTACTCGACAGTCAAAAGTGAAGCTCGTTAGTTGTTTCTTTCTCAAATACTATTTTTATCGAGAAAGTTTAGGTTGATGAAGTACGAAAACGGAACAGTTTGAAGCACAGCTCGACCAGTATATTTATAAGATGTGTGGCAAAGGTTTGTCCCTTCTTTAGCTGAAATGTGTTTAACATTTATTCAATTGCAGAATCCTCGACTCCTGTACGTCTCTCATGCAGGTGAGAATCGAGTTCAATTTATGTTCCTGTAGAAAACGTAATTATGTTTAACACTCGAACTCTGCATCTGGTAGTTGCCTAAAATGCGTGCTGTTTATACACTCCGACTGGTTCATTTGAAGTCCTAAAATAGAGCATTAGCCCAAACCATGATGCGTGTTATCTGTTTACTGTTTCATACGAAGTTCATGAAATAATGCTGCTGAGGAACATTATAAACTCCAGAAGAAGATGTTAAGGAGTAGAAAGGAGATCAAACCAATATACTCCAGCAATAGATACGTACGAAAGTTCCTTCACTTTTACCTGTACTAAGCCTCGATAGGCATCTTCACCAACCTCTATCGGACACTGCACTTTTTCTGTGTCTTACCGCTGCACGGCCCTTCTCCTTTTCTAGTTATTCCTTCTCGATGTCAATTTTTGGTCTTCTTCGTTTATTCTGTTCTCTGAAGCCCTTGTTTATGTAACTCTACAAACACTGTCGGGTTCTTATCGCAAAAATACGACCATTGCACTTTCACCTCCTTCTAGTGTCATCACTGAGGTTTTTGTTTCTGTACTAAAATTATAGCATAAAAAGTCTTCGTTTGTCAAGTTTGGAGAATTGCATCTTTTCTATAATTTTGTTCTAATTTCCCAAACCAGCTAGTTTTTCAAAATCTTCTTTTCAAACTACAAGCAAAAAGTATGACTGTATGTGCTGCGGTTTAATAGTGTTTATTTACTTTGGAACAAGTTCTTTGGAAGACACAGCTTCCCTCAGCACCCTTCATTTTTCAGTACGAGACATTGCTTAAGTTACGCCCAGAAAGTTTTTTTAACTCTGGGTCTGAATCGACGCTTTGATCTTGTTCAAGCCCGCAAATCGGGGTTTTCTGATTTGTTGACGTACAACCTTTAATAAGAATCGTTTTTCACCTGTGTAGCAGATCAAAGAACATCGCGAGTGGTGAACACAGTGCCAGAAGAATGATTTTGATGTTTCTCATTGTTATTTCCACAGACCATCAAAGAGCTTATTCTGAAATCAAAGGATTTGCAGCAAGAAATAGTTGAAGAGGGGCAGGTAAGATCGATTTCTCCAGTTAGTCTTCGGGACATCCTCGCTGTTGGCCAGACGAGTCCCAAAAAGGGATACCGATAAGACTCTATGTGTGATTTATTACGGTTTAACATTGCTTGAGTGCGGGTGTAGCTGGCTCAGATGCTCCCCCCCCCCTCCCAGGCACCTGAGCCTAGGCTCAGATCGACCTCCCTCTGGGCTCGGATGCCCCCCCTGCAAAAGTTTTGCAAATAGAATCATCTGTTATGTTTATGACTGGTATAGGTAACATAACCAGGAATAAAATGCTTTGTGCTATAGAATCAAATTTTATGGACTAGGTGAAGTATGAAGTCTCAGTCAAGTATAAAAACTTCAAAGACGCCAGATGCATGCAGCACTCTCAGTAGCTGTGTAAAAACTAGTGTTTGACGTTAATTCAAACTTGCCAAATATTGAAATCGACAACAAAATTGTCAATCGAAAATGCGTAAGTTGCAAAAGCTACTCAAAAGGCCGCGCATTTCGAGCAAAAAAAATTAACTGATCTCATATAAAATTGTTAAAAAGTCTATTGTCCCTTTGCAGCGCGCTTTTTACAAAGGAAATTATGATGTGCGAGCCTGCTATTTCTCTCTACTGTTCTTCTCGAGGCCATCGAATACAAAATTTCCAACATCTTGAATCACTCTGCAAATAAAATAACAATGAGTACACCGCTAGAGCAAAAGAAAGAAAAAACGGAACTGGCACATTAGTTGGGGGCATCTGAGCCTACCATAATTTATTGTCAATAAATAGACAAGTCCGTGTGGCTAACACGATTTTAGAAATTTGTGATATATTAAACACCATATCAGAACCAAAGAAAGTCTTAGCAGGAATTTGGGTGATAAAAGGGTAGATACATCATTAAAGATTCTCGAACACTAATGACAACGTAAACAGTACTTTTAGTGATGTTATGGAACGTCTTAATGTCTGTTACAAGAAGTAAAGGACTTTTGAAGAAATCTAACAGTTTATTTGTTCACTATGCATATGTAACATTTAATCATAGTCTTATACTGAGATATTAAATCAAGTGTCACTTCATGTTGACCACAATAAGTTTTATTGTTTATATTCAAGTAAATCTTGGAAATGCATAAGAACTGAGCTAGCTTTGCTGTGCGGTTTTCTTTTTCTGATACACTCAAGCTGAGTGCATGAAATTAGTATTTTGACCAAAAGTTCTCAGTCGTTTCATTTTGGTAATATCTGCGTGCGGGGTTTTTACTGTAGGTTTCTTTTATGTCGATTGTGACTGACCAGAATGATGGAAGGGGTTGTGGAAACAGATAACTGAACCAATCACAGCTCTGTTAGTTTACATTCCCTCAACCAAGAAGCCTAACAGACAAATATAGTTTGGGAATGGTTTCCATTTTTGTTTTAAATGCTTTACGCTTCCTTGTCCATTTCCGTCGCTAGTGTGAACCGGGCTACCTAAGATGATGTTTTAATTTTATTCGTAATGATTCGGCCAACTTTTGTACACTTCACAGGGCACAGCTACAGCGAAGGAATTTTACAAGCGGCACTCACGGTGGACAGAAGGACTTTTATCGGCAGCCAAGGCTGTGGGCTGGGGAGCAAAGATGCTGGTGTGAGTATCAAGGAGGGTTATGAGGCTGTGGGCTGGGGAGCAAAGATGCTGGTGTAAGTGCAACAACAAGCTTGATGTTACCGCTACATCGAAACAAAATTCCAACTTGGCCTTTAAACTTCTCGCTTCGACAGAGAGAAACCTACCCCGCCTTTTTTATGCAAGTCTACTACAAAAGACCAGAATCTATTTCGAGGATCAGGTCCGTTGGCCTCATCATACATAAAGTTTTTAATCAATATCGATAAATTTATTACGTTAATCAGCCCCCTTTACCCCCCTCCACCACTCCCACCACCACCCAATTTCCTGCCGCAAGACTGACATCTAACACACTGAGTTATTCTGTTGTTTGTTGGTCAACCTCTTATGTTGATGTTTTTAAGAAGAGGTTCTTTGATTTTGTCTCTAAAACTTAAACAAAATGTAACATTTTATCCTAGTGATTCAGCTGACAAGGTTGTTCAAGGAAAAGGAAAGTTTGAAGAAATCATAGTTTCATCAAACGAGATTGCTGCAAGTACTGCGCAGCTGGTAAGTGCGTTCGTTCAAGTCCTGAAAGATTTTGAAAACTTAGGAAGGATGTCTCTAAAAAGAAAAATTCAGAGTAGTCACATAGATATCGCCAATAACTACACTTAAAGAACTTTGTCTAATAGGCCGCGCTAAGACTGTGCCATACGAACAATTATTGAAGACTATTGATATGTCAACTTACTAGGGATAGAAAGATTAACCAGACACTTGTTTTATTGTACAAATGCGTCTGTTACAATGGACTTCAATACATTCGTAGTTTTTCAGTTCATGTAGGAGAACTAACTGCAGTTCGATCTGCAATGGAATAGTCCTTTTCGTACATTTTTAGTCAATTCTAGAACAAGACATCTTTCAAGAATCGTTAGGTGGTCATTCTTATTTAAATGACTAAATAAAAACTGGTGAATAGTGTATGTACATTTTTGGACTTGTAATCATAGCTAAGATTGTTTTTTTAAGTAACCTCTCTATATTTAGTCATTGAAACATTTTTACTACGTAATTGCAAACCATGCATGTTGACATCTTACATTTTGAACAAGCTTTCCAGCACCTGTGCGATACGTAGTTAAATAAATTAATAAATTAGTTAATTAATTAATTATTAGTTGACTGACTGATTGATTGACTGGTTGATCGATTGATTGATTGATTAATTGATTGATTGATTAACTGGTTGACCGATCGATTGATTGTCTGTTGTTAAAGGCAGTGTTGTTCGTTCCATAGGTGGCAGCATCTCGAGTGAAAGCTCACCGGGAGAGCAAGCGGCTGGCAGGACTCCAATCGGCTTCAAAGAACGGTGAGAAACTCGTGACATCATGTTTAGGTTGTAAATTTGCACAAAGTTAGTCATTTCTCTGAAAAACAAATCTACATTAGAAGTCAAAACCCTTGTGACAAAATAAATAATCTAAGCTGTTTTCTTATTTTTTTCCCTTTTCACACGGTCCCCCCCTTTCCCCAATACAATGTTGTTTTGATTCCTGTATATCGTCGTTACTATTGACCAACACTGAATGGGGAGGGAGGGGGGAACGGAGTGCATTTGATTTTGCTCCAGCAAGTGATTTTTGTGCGCTTTTAAAGTTAGTTATGCTAAATTACTTATCAAGTCCTGAGAGGTTTTGTCTTCCATTGTATATGTCCTCAAGTGTTGAATAAATAAAGAAGAATGTTTCCCCGTATACTCTATTAAAAGTACGAAGTACGTAAACACTTATTATCTTCTGTTGATACAGTACAACATGCGAACGGATATGGGCCGTCAAAACTATAAAAAATCTTGCATATTTTGTTTATGTTTGGTATCTTCAAGTCAATAATAATTACAGAAGTAACTCGCCGTGTCGAACCATTATAACTCAACTACAGGTAAAGATCGTTTAGCGACTGATCATAACCCTTGAGCTTGCGATGAAAGTCGGTTCGCTTTCAGGCAACAATCTTTACCTATCAAAAATTTTAACTGCGCAGAAGCTCCCTTAAGCAACTCAAGTTTCAACTCCCTGCATCCCTGAGACGCAAAACAGAATGGTAGAACTTTAATAAGAACATGAGCAGTGGGCTGGTGGCGGGAAAGGTTTCTTTGAAAGTAGTCAAGGTGGACAATCTCACGTTTTAGAAACTAAACTCCTAAGAATAGAATTGTCAGTGAAATATCTTGGCAATGTTGTGCTGCTGTTTCGTGACAATTCTGAACAAAGATATGAAAGTTTCCGTAACCAATTATGCATAGGCCATAAAAAAAGATTGGGATTCCTCTTAGTGCCTTCAGTGGGATCCCTCTGGAAGTTTAGAATGTGTCCTGGTACCTGTCTTGCAATTTTGTCGTAGAAACTCTGGTCTTTGTGTTTCATTTTGCTAGGCCATGTTGCGTTTGTAGTAACAACAGTATTGCGATTTTGCCTTTTAACATCAGTAATATGTTGTCTTGTTGTCTGCCAGTTGCTGAAGCGACCGCGGGCGTAGTGGCATCAGTGAAGACTGGGGCCGAGATGATTGAAGACAGCAGTAAGTACTGTAGTGGATAGGATTGCTTTTCTTGCCTCGCTTACTTAAGACTTCAAGGTGTGAAACCTGGGGGGGGGGGATTTTTTCTTTTGGGGGACGGGGGAAGTGATGCCCAAGCCGTACAATACTGGCCCCATTCTAGACTCGAATACTATTTGTTACGGTCAATATGGACGAGTAGGCTTTGACACGACTGAATAGCCAAGTAGATTTTTGGCTTTCTCGCTGTCGACAGATGATTTTGTGAACGAGTAAGCTTTGGCACGACTGAATAGCCAAGTAGATTTTTGGCCTTCTCGCTGGCGACAGATGAATTTGTAAACGAGTAGGCTTGGGCACGACTGAATAGCCAAGTAGGTAACTGGTCAGACGAACAGCAAATTTCCTTGAAGCAAAAATCCTTGAGAACGAGAACAGATAGTTTCAGTGTGCGTTTGCATCATGGCATGTTTTAATTGCTATGGATCCCGGTTATAGATTTCCAATAGTGCTTGCTTGATACTCAAGTTGGTGCCAGAGTATTTTTCTTGGTATTCTCTTGATAGATCTTATGTCGGAATTTGGTTTTAGGAAGCTCAGTCCGTTTTTTTTTTGTAGGAATTTGGTTTTTGGAAGCTCGGTCACTTTGAAAAGCACGTTAAGTCGCTAAGATCAGAGCGCGCGCACGATCGAAAGACATTTAATAAAGTTAAGAATTGCTATCACAGTGATAACTTTTTCATTTGAAAATGACATGAATGTTGTATTATTTGTTGAAGGGACAAAGTAGAGACAATAGCTGTTTTGTATAAAATTGGCCTGAGAAATAAACATGCATATTTTACTTCTTCTCTTATAGCTGCTTCCTGCACTCCCATAACCCTTAGTTACTGCTAGTCTATACTCTATTTCAGACCATTTGGACCAGACGAAATAAGTATAACTATAAACAAGCCAACAAATTAACCACGATTGCATCACACCCCGTAACATCGACCTATCTCGTATTCTACAATTTGCGAACTGACGATCCACGGCAGGAATCTCAGAGCAAAATTGCAACATTTGGATAGTTTTCGAAGGTTCCCAAAGATTTTCAAAAATTCTCAAAACTGTAGAAAGCTTTCAAAAAACGTTTCTGAACATTTACTGAAAACTGCCTGCGTGTTATATCTTTATGACATAAAAACATTATTTACACAGACTCGAAAATCGATTTCAAGTATTCTTGTCATTGTGTACTTTCCTCAAAACTTGATCATATTAAGAGAGATTGAAATATATTGTTTTACAACAATACCTAAGCATTTTGGGTGTTTTCTCCCTAGAAACAGTTCCTGACTATTCTAAACTGACGTTGACACAAGCCAAGAGATACGAAATGGACGCTCAGGTACTGTACACGTGTTCAGCCCTCACCGCTTGGGAACGCTGGTTTAGATAAAAAATACTAATTTACTATGATACTTGGAAAATTTCCAGATAATTAGAAAAGATTTTGCAATTCCGCAGGGGCGAATCCAGGATTTTCAAAAGGGAGGGGCACCAACGAGCGCCGAAGGCGCGAACTTTTTAGGGGTTCTGGGGGCATGCTCCCCGAGAAATTTTTGAAAATTTGAGTCTCTTAAATGGCCATTTCCAGCATTTTGAGACGAATCTCGTACTAGTTTAGAACTAATTTTTTTGCTGCAAAATTTCGCTTTTGTTAATAAAAGAAATCCAAAAGGGGGGGGCAAATGCCCCCCACCCCCCCACCCCCCTTAATCCGCACTGTTCCGAGATACTTTTTGGGCATTTTTTGGTTTTTGTCTTATTGCCATCTCTTGTTAACAGTTTTTTGTAATTTACACCGACACCAAGGCTTTATTGATGAGAAGCAAAATTGTCCACAAGTTTTGACTCCGTCCAACCTGTATTTATAATTTAAACCGTCACTGAAGTCTTATTATTGATAAAAAAAAAAAAAAAAAAAGTTCTCTCTAAAACGACTAAAGAGTTTTCTGACACAGAAACAAATCAGGTTATGGAGGAGCAAATTTACGCTTACCCTTAAACAGAAATGATAGGAAGTGAAAAATGGAGCTAAAAGGATACGAAAGATAGGGGCCTTGTTAAACCTAACCAGAAGGAAATTGTAAAAGCCAAACTGTATGTGTCATTGTTGTTGGCAGGTTCTGGTGCTAGAATTAGAAAACCGACTGACGAAGGAGAGGGAGAGGCTGGGCAAGCTGAGACGCATTCATTACCAGCTGGCCAACGTTGAGGAGGACGAAGGGGAGTCGTGATGCCGGCAACATCTGCTCAGGTAAGTTCAGCTGGTCTGTAACAATTTCCTTGATTAGTATTGTCGCTATCAATCACTGTCGTAAGCCTTTGTCACTCTGCTTGTCAGTAAATGGTGCTAGTACTATCGCCTTTTGCGACTAACTTTTCACTGTTAGTCATCTGAGGTTATCACTGTGATCATGACCATGTCAGTAAAAATTGTCATTGCTATTTGCGTTCTTGTTGTTATCATTTTTTCTGTCATTCGAAATCGACTTGTCAGCAAACTTTAGTTAAAAAGAGTCACATTTTCAGCTGTTCACAATTGAGTTATTGATACTTTTCTGATAAATGACTTAGTATTTTTTTTATTGTGCAAAATCAAGTTTTCTTTTATCAGTAATTTTGTTTACATTAGGACATTTTGAAACGGCTATTTGTTCCTGATTATTCTTTCTATAATTTGTGTCTTGTTTCTGACATACTCTTAGTATAGTTTCTTTCTTTGTTATTGTAAAGAAAGAAAATTTTAAAAGACTTTATTGTTGATATTGTTATAATTATTAATGAGAATAATATTAGTAATAATAATAACAACAATAATAATGGTGGTAATAATAATAATAATAATAATAATAATAATAATAATAATAATAATAATATTAATAGTTATATTAATAATATTTATCAATACCTGAAGTAAAATGCTCAGTGATTGGCTCAAAGTCATGGAAACACAATGGGTGATTTAAAATTAATAAGAATGTTGATTGTAAATTTTTCTTTTCTTATTGTATATTGGTAGTTGTTTACTTTTCAATAAAAATACGTTTCTCGTTCCCGAAACAAATTACTGATAAGACAGAAACAAATTACTGATAAGACAAACGCTCTGACATATCTATAAAACTCATTGTTCGTCATAGCCGGTGGTTATCTGGTTTTAATCACTAGTATGATTAATCGAGAGAGCTACTGACACTATTGGAAAACTGATCTGTTTTTGCAGGAGCTAGCAATCCCAAGAACAATAGCTAAGAGACAAGAATCCCCGAAGAAAAAACGAATTGAAATGGAATTTATAATGGAAATGATCGTGGGTGGAATAGACGGTGGAGTTCTCGTCGAACGTTGTTCGCAACGTCTTTCAAGTGAGACTATATTCCAGCTGACTTCTTATCCAGGCTTTGAGGTTTTGCCTGCCTTTGGCTGAGGTTATCCAGAGTGCATATCCACTTTCATATGATGCTAATAGTGCCACACAGACTGACAAAAAAGACTACTACCGTGAAAGAGAGAGTTTTTCTGTAACTAAGTGTTGTCAAGAACGATACCAGGGAAAAGCGCACTGCGGGGGGACATAGATTCAAATAGATTTAAGCTCGACTTCACAATCACAGTAACATCTCCTTGATTGATTGGATCATGTAAATCAGGTTGAATGTGAAAAAATTGCATGATCAACATTATAATAACAGAATTTTTTTCCATTTGATTGGAAATCACATTTTTGAGTGAATACTTTCATTAGAGATAAAGCAAGTATCATATGTATGCCGCTTATGATTTAAATCAAGTTAGCTAACTAAGCATGTATGCAACGCCGTGGTACAAATGTATGCAAACGTTATTTCTGCATACTTGCTTGATGGTGATTAGATACTGGTATAGTTTATGGTTCTATATGTATCGGAATAGTTTAAAAACCCTTGAAGACCGAAAAGGGATAAAGTTATGAAACGTTCGTGAGTTTGAGGGATCTAGGTTTCACGGCGACAGCATGGAAAAGTAAAACCTGGTACTTTGAAAACTAACAAAATTCAATTCTGCATTCTATCAACATATAATATTTAATACTTGGATCGCGGTTCAAACATGCGTTTTGCTGGTATGGGATTAGTTGCTTAGGCCTAGTTTAGACATCATGAAGCTCAATTCTATTTGACGGGGTGTCTGGTGCGGTCAAAGCACTGTTGCGATTCAAACAGTGCACCCAACTGATTATCTTACGACTAAGTTCGGTGAATTTTGCTTTTACCTTATCGCACAATCACGTTTATTAGTACTAGTTCTGGCACAGCGCTTAATCAACGTGCCAATTTAGACGTCGAGCTTTCAACGTGCTTTTACCGCGCCAAATCGAAATTTTTGAGTTCGGTGCGGTGAAAGCACGATGTCTAAACTAGGCCTCATGCATTCAGAGTAACTTTTGAAATGATCCGAGAGGGGTTGGCAAACTGAAATAAACGTCGATAAATATATATTTATAAATTACAAGCAAATTTATAGAGGATTTGGGGAAAAGATAGCTCTGAAAAAAGTATAAAAACTGATGGGGAGTGAGATCCAAATGACCCCACCCACTTCCCCCCCCGTTCCCCCGATAAATGTAAAGAAAGCAACTACAGCGACAACCACAACCTTGAAGATGACTCTTGTTTTATGGAAACTGTAAAATTGAATACTCTTTTCACTATTTTTGAATGAATCTTCAAATGTGATGTTGTGAAAAATGCAAAGTCGTTCGATCTAATACTCCCTGTGAATCATTCCCTGTTAACTATTTTTGGATTGAAAATGAAAGATATCATGGTGGTCCCATGGGGCTGATGTATTACCGTATTAGTTTCTTGCGATATATGACAGTAGTGGCCACATAATTCTTCCACGGGCAGCGTTAAACAAAGAGTAAATTGGCCATTTCGCTAAACGACCCTTGTCTGACTGACTTGCCTACCTAGTTGCTAATGAGGCTGGGAAAATGTCCAATGATTACATACAAAATCTAGGTAAAGGTCGCGGAGAGTAAAGTTTTAAAATTCTTAACTTCAATGGAAGGCGAATCAGTAAGAGAACAGAGTACACGCTGAAACTAGAGAAGACTAATTCGTGTCGGTAATTGAGTCGAGTATGTGAATATTTCTGATCATGTGTGGCAAGTAAACTCTACCGTTTACTACTTTTTTAACAAACGGATGTTGGAAGTGCGTCAGACAATACGATTATCGCCCAGTTGAAGCAACATATTGTTAAGTTATCAAAACCTGAATTTGCTTAGAGACAGACAGACAGATGGGCACACAGGCAGACAGGCAGACGCACTCATAAACCCCAACGCAGGCAACGCACAACTACAAAAGGAATACGAAAGAAAAGGCAGTTCAGTACTCAAACCAAACGCCTATGGAGTTGTAAGAATTCGTTGATTGCCACATAGTTGTCCATACAGATACGTTTAAGTAAATAATTGAGACTTTTTGTCAATTTCAAGACAATGCTAGTCAGACTGTCTTCCCTTGTAAGTGAACTGAAATGCTAGGAGGCAAAAGCGTTTCACAGGGCCCGCGGAGGGAGGTGGGGCTAAAGACCCCCCCCCCCATTTTTTTTGAAAATTGAATAAGTTACTGAGAAAAAGTGTTTTCAGCCCCCCTCTCCTCCAAACTTTGAGTCACTAGTCACTCCCCCCACCCCCCACCCACCCACACACACACTTTCAAAGTAGCTACGAGGTCCCTGATTCATCCTTCTATGTAAAGTCCGGATGCGTAGAGAGCCTCAAAACACCAGTTTTTAAGGATTCACATATCGGCGTTATGTATCATGGTAAACAACGCTGTTTTTAAAAGTCTTCATCGTCACACTAAAGCTTGTTTCAGACACCATGCTTCAATCGATCTTTACTCGATCGATTTTAAGTAAAATAGTTGAACTCGATCAGTTGTAAAACTACTTCTACAACAAAACACGTAAATCGGCTGAAGAGTTTCATTCATACCTCTAGGTGTTTCCTATTTAAATAAATAGTCCATGTCCATCAGCACGTCTGTCCATCACGTATTCACTGATGCCGGTACGCGAGAAGTTGGGAGAGCACGAGAGAAACGTTTGAGTGGCACGAGGCGAAGCCGAGTACTTCTCTAGTTTCTTGAGTGCTCTCCCAGCTTCCCAAGTGCATCCATAACTTAATAGACACACAACTAAAGCATCGACCAACTCTTTTAGAACATTTCGATTACCACATATTCAGTATTTGTAAGAAAACATACATGAAAGCTTATAAAATAGATAAGTCTCCGTAACTTTAATAGATGCACAACCGGGCGTGATTCTTCTGCAACATTGCACGCAAGAATTTCAAGGGGTGTCTGCGTGCACGGTGCAACCCTTGCAGGCAATATTGTCACGCGCAACTGAGCGCAAAAGCAAAACCTAACTTTTCAAGTCCAGACACATTGCTCGTAACTGTTGGAAATAGTGTAGCATCCCACTGACATTGTTGTGCGCAGTGTTGTAGATGAATCATACTTTGCAGTATTGCACTGCACCGACATATTAAGAGCACCACAAGTGTCACAACGAATGCAAACAATGTTTCGTGCAATGTTACACTGTGTACACGTGTGCTGGGACCTATAAATCGTCCTATTTTCTGAGCATCCCGGCGTTTAAGCTTCTACTTTCTGGTCCCCGCTCTCCCTTCCCTGAATTAAATTCGCGCGCGCCGCCAAGTGCGCTGCTCGGTATCCAGCCGCTGTTCGGGGATGAGCCCGCGTGTGCTCATCCCCGACCAGCGGCTGGATACCGAGCCTGGCACCTGCCCTTAGGGACCAGTCAGAATTTAAGTTGGAGGAAGGGG
>JAOBRG010304868.1:0-15720 GCA_027574985.1 Umimayanthus nakama
TCATGCAAAATAATGGACCTTTGGGATCGGTTGTGTCTAGAATAAATCTGCCACAATACGTTTTCCAAGAGCCGAAACTCGGTGCTTCCTACCTCGTCCGCTATCTAAAAGCTCATATCGAACGCGCGTTCGTGGAATAATTGTTAACTAGCTGTCAAACGGAAATAGTGTAGGCCATTCATTTGCAAACGAGGTATATATATATATATATATATATATCAAAATGCCGCTGTTAAAATTTTGTGAAACAATAAGAGTCTCACTTTTATATCACTTTATTCATTTCTTTCCCTTCCATATGTTTGTTAATGCACGAGCTTTCAGACAAGCCCTAACGATACTGCTGCTCGTAACGAGCAAAACCATATACGTAGATAACAGAATTATGTAGTAGTTTGGTAGTCAACTATAACATGTCATACAGTAATAAATAAGACACTTAGGTGGCTATCATTTGTCCGGTCAGGCCGATTCTTAAACGGCACGCACGAATTCTCAGAACTGGTTCTGGCAGATGGATCTACTTATGGATCACAGCCGCTCGGAATTTGGAGAGTTGTGGCGGGAAAAATGTACGCGCGCGTGCCTTGGGCTTTTCCATTAAAACTGGCAATAACCAGTTATTTATGGTCAGTCAGAACGGACGAATAAAAAGCGACCTAAGATAGTTACCCAGGAGATTCCTCCACTTCGTGACGGCATCCTCTCCCTTAAGCTCCATGGCGATGACGGGTCCACTAGTAACAAACTCTTGAAGATATCTTAACAGACAAAATAACAGCATATATCAAAATTCAATCAAGTTATGCAATGCTTTCGAGCGGGATACAGCTAATGTATACTAATTCATCACATGTCTAAATCTTCGGAAATCTTCGGAAGAGCTCGGAAATAATCAAAAAGTTTTGCAAGTAGTTTTTCGAGTTTTGGAAAAATTTCGGAAATGTTTGGAATAATTCGGAAAGCTTTGGACTTTTTATGGAGTTTATATGATACTTAAAAACTTTCCGTAAAATCTTCGGAAGTGTTAGGAGTTTACCGTAAAATTTCATACGTGCTTGGACGGAACTGTTCGAATACGTTTGCAGGAATAGAAAAGAATCGGAGCTGATCTTGCATAGTCGTAAAAAGGACACCAGAAACCCTTTTCCGGGAAAAAAGAGTAGAATGCTTGTCATTGCATATTGCCCATTGCATGATACCGTAAAACATACGACGGATTTCGAGCCTTCTGATTGGCTGTGTTTTCGTTAGCATTGGGTATAACTATTTGAAAACGCTATAATTTTCTTGTCAATTTCTGTACTCTTTTGATCAACATGCAGTTAAAACACAAACAACACTTACGAGAAAAATGGTTTTGATGTGTGTTCGGCGTAGAACTGAGAAGCTTCTGTTCTGAAATAGAAAGAAATAATACTTGATATTAGCGACCTTTAGATTTGACTACGAGTAGGAGTTTGACTACGAGTACGACTTCTTAGAGACCTTTAGATTTCACGACGAGTACGAGTTTGACTACGAATAAAAAAACTACCGTCTTAAAGTTCTTTAGTTTTGCCTATGAGTACGAGTTTGACTACGAGTACGACTTCTTAGAGACCTTCAGATCATTTGACTACGAGTACGACTTCTTATAGAGACCTTTATATTTGACTACGAGTACGACTTCTTGGAGACCTTCAGATCATTTGACTACGAGTACGACTTCTTAGGTAAAATCAGATTTGACTACGAGTACGACTTCTTAGAGACCTTCAGATTTGACTACGAGTAATAAGACTACCGTTTTAGAGTCCCGTTTAAATATGGCTTCGGGTACGAGTTTGACTACGAGTACGACGTTATAGAGACCTTAAGATTTGACTACGAGTACCAGTTTGACTACGAGTAAGACTTCTTAGAGATCTTAAGATTGGACTACGAGTACGACTTCGTAGAGATCTTAAGATTGGACTACGAGTAATAAGACTACCGTTTTAGAGTCCTTTAAATTTGGCTACGAGTATGAGTTTGACTACGAGTACGACTTCTTAAAGACCTTATTGGACTACGAGTACCAATTTGACTACGGGTATGGCTTTTAGCTGTCGAACTCTTAACGTTGACTACGAGGTTTTCAGCAATTCTCGTTGTAAGAGGAAAGCCACGAGATTTGACCCGACAACGATTTGCGAATTCGTGACACGAATTTGGTCGTACCGAAAAAGTCGCACTCGTAGTAGTTGAAAAATCTGAAACTTTTAGGCATAAATCTGTTTTGAATTGGTTGGTGTGGCGACTTCCCGAGTGAATTTCAAACGGTGACAGCTTGATTCCCAGATAGATATCTTTGCAAGATCAAATTCTTGGAGTACTGATTTCTTCGGATTTTTAGAGGAGTTTGAAAGTTATAAAACTAAACAAAAATATAAACTTAAGTTTTTCTTGGCTGCAGTCAACAGAAAAATAAAATGATTCTAATTGATTCTGTCAATGCTTAAAACATAACAAGAGAAAAAGAGCGACTTTAAAAGTTCTGGGACTTTCTTTTTTACATTTTTCTCACGAGTTCTCAATTGAGGCCAGCCCTCAATTCCCGACTACTTCAAGAAGTCCAAGAGCCGCAAAAGATCTGAGATTACTCAAACATAATTATGTAGTTCTTCAAAGTTACCTAGAAAGTCGAACCATTTTGGCTTGGCAGATAATAAACCCGTCCTGGTGAATCATGTCAATTATACTCCCTGAGAAAAGAGGAATTATACATAAACTTGTCAACACGTAATGGCAAAACTTGTTGCTTATGTACATAGGTACAGTGTTCGAGATGCAGTTATTTTCATGAGCTCTATAAGTAAATGGTTTATTTCCAAAACTTATAGATGTTAGAAACGTTAACTGAATGCATGATTAGTACACTGGCTTCAACCAATAACCTAGTCTTATTATTATATCACTAAGACGCGGCAAGGAGTCAAATGTTGTAACCGATTGCCTAACCACTGCTCGGTTGTACGAAGAGTGGATAACTTTATCCAGCGGATAAAAATGGCGCGTTCTTAACTTTGACTGGACAACGAGTAAATTCTATCCACTGGATGATTAGCGTACTTTTTTCAGAAATTTTATGCAAGGAGGGAGGGTTTTTTTGGGCTCGGAAGTTTTTATGCTGAAAAATAATAAAACACGATCCCTATTTATTTTCGTTACTGCATCCAAGTGTTCATTTGAGCCAAAATTATAACCGTAACCCTAAAACTCTTTTTTCATTTACTCACTAGTTTATAACTCCTAATTCATTTGACTTCTGAGGCAATGGTCTTCTGTGTTTTCAATACGGAAAATAGATCACCCCCCAAATTCATGTGAAACTATATCCAGAACTCTAGAGGCAATTTTCTATAACATCACCAGTCAAGGTGGTTATCGCAATTTGTCAAGGTTCTCCTAAAATTCTCAAAAATCATCAAAGGCTTTCGAAAACCCTTTTGTTGGAGCATGTAAAAGACTCAAGTTTAAAATCCCCCAACCACACGTCACAATTATTTTCTCTGTGCATCTCGAAAGCATCCATGCATCATCTTCAATATTTGATTGTGCAAACTAAAAAACCTTCACATGTGCATTGAGACCCCGCTCGGGTACAACATCTCCATATAACATTCAAATTAAAACTGTACAGACAGCTTTGTTCCGGTGCTTTTCCTTTGACGAGAGTGGTCGTTCTTGCTCGCTATCGCTTTCGCAAAATCAAGCTTACGAAAAACTGTTTGGTGCATCAGGGAATGATCTACAAGTTGTCATTTGCATTTTGAAAATCTTCGAATTTAAACAGCTTCCATGAACATTGTGAACCAGGCACAATGTATTATTGTATGGACTTTTTTTTAAGCTCAGCCTGGGGGCCCCACTCACATATTTTACTGAGGGGGGGGGGGTGGAGGAACCGAGGGATTTTTTGGGGTTTGAAATTTTGGCCAAAAGGTTTCTTTGGGGTCTTTGAAAAACGCGGTGATTTTTCTGCGTCAGGAAGAAGACACAAGAACTATTTTGGTATTGTCCATGGTTTGAAATAGCTGCCGACTGCCGGCGATTTTACGATCTTGCCGGCGACTTTTATTTCCGCAATGGAGTTTAAGCTTAGAAATCGGCAAAACTGTTGTTTTCACTTAGTCAGCTGTGCTCGCAAAATCAAAGTTTTTTTCTTCTGAACATTAGCACTATTTTTTCTAAATCGGCGAGATGGGGTAGAGCCTGGTTTAATACTAAACACGCACAAAGAAGGCGATGTCGGTCTTTTTCAATCCATATACGTGCCGTATATCGTATACATGTTCTAATAGACGGAAGCACACCCATGTAATAGTATTATACAGTACACGAATAATGCTGCTTGAAAACAGCCTACAAAATTGTGCAGTTTTAATGGACATTATTTTGAACCGTGATTTTTCTTTTCACAATTGATGTAACCAACGATAACATATATGCCCAATTTACTGATGGTGAGGCAATTTTTAGGATAGGTTACATTTTTGTTTGGTAGATGCATAATACTTGCACCTAAAGTCTGAAGCTGTTTTTTTTGGACCCCCTCCAATTATTAACAAAATATAGACTGAGTGGCGCCCTTGAGTAGCCCAGGTTATTTTTTCACAATTAGCTCGAATCACACACAAAAGAGTTGATTTATACTGTTTTACTGGCTTGTCACATGCTTCCAAGCGTTCGGTGTTACCTACTTTTTCCTTTTCAGGAAAAATCTGATCATGTCTGTGGTCATCGACTAGCATTATAGGCCAAACAGTGGTCGTTGGTTCAAAGGGAGTAATCCCTCAACTAAACAGTTTTTGTATCTCTACCTTTTGTTCAATTAAGGCTTTCAAACAGCAAGTAGTAAGCTAGATAGGTACATACAAGTTGTTTATTTGGCTAAAATCTGCAGTCTTAAAAGCTGAAATACAATTCAAGGCTTTACAATATTATTTACTATATACTGCAACAAAATGAGAGTGTTAAATAAACTTGTTTAAGGTTATATTAGAAATATTAAAACTATTTAATATGTAATCTTTCTATGTAATTGTTTATAGTTGGGGGGCTATATAAAAGCTACTATTACATAAAAATTGTTGAAAACACCCAATCTAACACATTATAGAGATACTGTATGATGTTTTTGATATACATGTACTGTAGAACGTAAATCAGGTTGAGGCTAACCATGTGGGCACAGTTCCTCATAAAAAGCTGACTAAGAAGTGCAAACCCAAAGATAATAGTCACTCACTCAGTTCCCACTGTTGCATTCTGTTTCCCAGAGACTGACTCAGCCAACAAACCATAGACTAATGAACTACATAAAGGTAAGGGATCTGTGTTGAACATCAATTCTTGAATAGCGACTATAATTAATCAGTAGGTCCGAAATCTAATCTAAAAATGGGATATCCCGGGATAAGGTTAAATTGTTTTTTTGAGAAACTGGACCCAGGAAGATATTATGTAAAATAAGAAAATCAGTTCAATAATGGTTTCAGCACCATGAAACCAAAATCAACTTACCCATCTGAGAAACTGCATCTGGTTTTATCATTGCAAGAGTTCTTTAGAACAAGGTAAAGAAAACAGTCAAAGTCAGAGCAATTACGGTAAGATTAAACAACAAGTGTTCATTAACTAAACTATTATTAATAATATATATACTTATGTTTATACATGTATAGATAGACCTATACATTACAAAAGCTAAGTACTCAAGATTACTAATGTTTGACTTTTCAAACTTTAGTTAAGCATTCTTTTAAAAAGGTTAGAGCACTACTAAGAAAATCTGAAGAGATTTGTATAATTTCCCCAATCTGCGTTTTCTTGTAGATATATCTTATGATTGTACTTTGAATTATTGCTTTTGGCTAAAGACCTTATAAGCAATTGATATTCAAAAATTAACTGGGAATGATATAAACTAACACAGATTTACATATTATTCTGCCTGACAAAAATTTCTAATTAAAGGTGGAAAAACCATGTTAAATCTAGCACAAACAAAATTGTGTTACTGATTAGAATTTTTATTGAGTTATTAAATTAATCACTTTGACTTACTTTTGGTTCTTTGACTTGAGTCGTGATGACGTAAAAGTGTCACCATAGTCGTATATTGTGAGCTGCATAATAACAACAACATAATGATATATTAAATATATTATACCAGACTGTCAACTGGTGGACCAATTGGCAGGAGTAATTGTTATTTACCCATCAGTGGTATCGAAGTCCTTATAAAGCAAGAAGATTTAAGAGAATCCGAACCCAGTCACTAGACAAATTAAGGTTTATTGCCATCCAGTCAGGGTAATGGAAATCTCCATCAAAAAAGGCATATTTTAATGATGGGCTTGGGAGGGGGAGGGAAGGGAGGGAGGATCCAAAGGATTATTTGTGTTTTACATTTTGGTCATTACAGTTTATTGGTCTATGAAAGGCTCCAGGAATTTTTTTGGGCCATGAAACAACATCAAGATTTTTTTAGGTAGACAAATTCTGAAATTGGGATTTCTCTTAATAAAAAACCCAGATTGGGACCCATTAGCCATGTTCAGTGAAAGTGTAATCGCCACTTAGCAGTTATCTTCTCTTCTAGCCTAGTAAGTGGAATAAGAATTTTTCATTTACCACCAAGTCATTGAAATGGGTACTACTATTCCCACCTAGGCTCTTGAAATATAATCCCCATCAAATAATTGGAAGGGAACTTCCCTCTAGTCAGAGGAAAGAAAATTTCTAGCCATGCAGCCAGTGAAAAAGAATTCTAACCAACTCTCTAGAAAATGATGGAATCCCAATCTATTCAGTGGAAAGGGAATCCTCTTCTGGTCTGTAGGAAATTCCTATCCAGTAACTTGAAGGGGAATTCCCAGTCAGTGAATGGAAAAGGGAATCTCCAGCTGGTCAGTTAATGGAAAAGAGATCCCTGTCTTGTTAGTTGATTTGGAAATCCCATGCAACCAGAAACTGGAAAGGGAATCCTCACCAAACCAGATGAAAGAGAATCCCCAAAAGTATAATCAGCCAGAGTCTAACCTGACGAGAGTGTACATTGATGATTGCTCCCATGTAAAGGTCCTGCAGTTGCAAACCATCAATAATTGATCTCTTCAGAAACAGTCTTCTGTTTTTTATATCAAACTGCAATGAAAATCAGAATCATTTTAATTTAGAAGTACATGTAATGTGAACACTTATCTGTTCTTTTATTTTTTTTAAAATTTACAATCACAGTTAAATGTTCTTCATAAAGCCCATAATGGATCATTCATATCATTAGTTACCATATTTCAGGGTGCATATTTAATTTTTGGAGTTTTAGGCTGAGTTTTTATTCCAGGTCAGTGCATAATAATTATTGAGGCTGAGCACTTATTAATTTTCACCATTTGCAGCCGCACGTTTTCAGCAAGTTTATTTTCCATCAACAAAACAAAGAAGAATTGAAATGGTTCCAATTGCAGGCCGAATAATTAAAACTTAATTCTGGTAGGGGGAAAAGGGACAGAACAGGCATTTGTTTTAAGAAGTTTTTAATGTTAAGTAAGCCCATATTTTTTGTGGCATATGAATGCTCCACAAGCTTTTACATGTATACTAACAACTTTTTTTAAAATATACTTAAAATTTACATATAACCCATTTCAGAAAAAACCTCAAAGAATTTAAGAGAATATATCTGCATGGACCTGTCCACAAATTCTCCACCAAAACTATAACTACTCTCCCAGACCATACAGACAAAATGTACAACCCTATTCTAGCCCAAGGTGCCCCGACCTCCCTCCATTTCTGGCTGTCAGAGAGAAAACTGTGCTTCTGCATCATGTCATTTTCCAGTAAGAACATTTATATTCTTTTTTCTTGTGTTGTGGCTACTCTACATTTTGTACTGGTTTGACTGTATGTTGTTTTAAGGTGTCGGTTGTTGTGATTGTTGTTGTTGTTCAATGGTGGATCGAGCAATTCGGAAAGTTGCCTCTTGTAACTACTGGTGGAGCCTCATTTCCATGTCTTGTTAACAGTTGTACTTCATGTTTCTCTGAGCAGCCAGTCATTATCCATTTTTATTCTTTAGTATAGATCTTGAACCAGTGGTTTCATAAATAAATTTTTCCATTCATAGTAAGATATAAGCTGATCATAGTACTAGTTAAACCTATCGTATCAACATTTGAAGCAACTGTAGAATACCCCACCGCTATTGATCTAGAGTTTACTGCACACATTTTACTATAAAATGAGGAATGCGCAGCAATAAATTAACTTAAATTAACTTAAGTGGCCGGGTATTCTGAAAGAAAGCCAATTTTTAAGCAGTGATCAAGCAGAGGTTGCCATGGTGGCAATTTTCTTGACAGGGATAATTGCCACTGTTAACTGGATGTGAAATTCAAGGTGTTTTTCAGGACTTTTTTTCAGGAAATACACTATGTCAAAAAACTTCCTTTTTCTGTATAGGTTCTGCATACTAATTCAGCAATGACCTTAACAAGGTTTGCCTTTGGAAAAAATTCAGGCTCTGTTTTTTTTTAAACATGGTTATATCGAAGGTCTAATGTCCGATTATGACAAGCTTGATTGTTTTTTGCAGTTAAAGGTGAAAAATTTTGCTCATTTCAGGATTTTCAAGGACCGTAACACAAATTCAAGGACTTTCCAGGGCCTGAAACTTTTTTTTGCCAATTCCAGGACTTTCCAGGATTTTCAAGGACCACGGCAACCTTGTCTTGAAGCCTTGCGATTGACAAAGTGAGTCTGAAAGTCAGATTTTGATTGGTTTATTCAGAAGTTTAACTGCAAGCTTTGGTAATTGGAGAGCTAACAGGAAAGAGTAGCAGAGTGTACTTTTTTACAAGGGACAAGGGTATGAAATAACACATATTGATTCAAAATTTAATTTTTAACAAGTCCTGATATATATCATATCAATACAAGCACCACTGAATTGCTGTAGACTAAAGCTAGGGACTTGCCACTAATTAATATCGATTGAATTTATTATCAATGAGTGAATGACTGATACAACAGTAATCTCAGAGAAATGCTTAAACTGACAGTTGGATTGATACAAAATGGTGTGAATATTAATAGGACTCCTACAAAGAAGACAAGTACTAGAATTCATAATGGTAAAAACATAGAGCAGCTATTAACAGACTAAAGATGATAAGTATTGCAGTAATTGCAAAACAGATGAGAAGGTTGAAGTCAGAGCTTACCATTTCTACGGTGGAATCCTCAGGATAAAACAACAGTTGATATTTTCTCATCAACGCCGCATTTGGATCGTACCACTCAGCCAAAAACGCGTATCTTTCGTTTGATGCAGCCTGAAGTCAAAGAACTTAGTAGTAAGCAACTTGAATACACAGCATTTATCACAACAGGAAACAAACATACCATAGTAAAAGAGTGGACGTGCAGTAAAATCACAACTTTCTGCAAAATCTGATTGAGATATCGGAAGGTTTCTTGTTTTAGCAACGGGATGCCTCACTTTCATGTTATGCATCACTAGCTCGGACTCAGGCCTCTTAGCCGTGTACCCGAGGAACGCCTGGGCGAAGCTTGAATTTATTTGAATCGACGCGACACATTGCCTATAAAATACTCAACTAAATGGAAAGAATCAGACAGTAGTAAGTGAAGAAAGGCTTAAGAAACAGTAGTAAAGGGTTTTATCGGCCAGGATATGTCAGAGTTTTGCATACTGGATGGTGGAATGGCCACTGAAATAATGAGAGCAGGATTCAACTTTGATGTAGGTATTTTTGTGTGCGTCAATCACAGGCAGCCAAAGCTTATAATGCGATACTTGCAAAATGCGTTTTATTTTATAAGACTTTGTATTGGAGGTTAACCAATTTCTCAAAATCTTAGAATACTGCTTTTATTTTGGAAATAAAGTTCACCTACCTTTAGCTCACCTTGTACTTGTGTGTTATGTGCATTTGGAGCGGGATTCGAGAAGTATTTGAGGGAGAAAATCGAGGGGGAAAATTTGGAAGGTGTACTGAAGGTAGGTGAACTTTATTTCCACAATAGTAGCAGTATTCTAGGATTTTTAAGAAATGGGTTACCGTAATCTCTTATACAAACTTAAGTCTTAAAAAATTAAACGCATTTTGCAATAATCGCATTATACGTTTTGGCCACCTGTGGTCAATTCCAATTCCAGCCTCAACTTGTGATGGGCAATGCCTTAATAATAATGTGTTTATTAAACCTCTAGCAGTTAATACTGAATAATAGAGTTAATACTGAATAATACAGTTAATACTTTGCACCCCAATCCATCAGACAAATCTCACCCTTATACAAAATTTATGGTTGATAAAAGCTCTTCTTTTTCCAAAATGACAGTATTTGAAACCCTTGACTTCTGAGTGCCATCAGAAACGTCAACAGGATGTTAGGAAACAAGTTTTTTTTAGGAATTTCCCCTGGCAAAAGACGTTTTTTTTAGGTCGAATTCCCCAGCTTGATGGGGCAACCCATTTCATCTTTGAGGGGGAAGGGCCTAGGGGTGGGCATTTTTGAAAAAACAGTTGACCAAAAACTTATCCTGCATATAAAAACAAAAAAAATTCTTACATGCTGATGGTCATGAATGAAAAAAAACACTTCCTGCTCACCAACTCCCCCCCCCCCACACACACACTCCTCCCAAAATGTAAATTGGTTTGCCCCTTAGTCAAATGCCTCACTCTCAAAGGATTCTTTAGTCACCAGAAGCAGAAAGATCCAGAGTAGCCTGGTGGTATACATAATTTATACAGTATAAACGTATACAGTACAAATTGCATTTGAAGTGGCATGATCAAAACTTGGACCTTTAATTTATAAAAAAAATTATAACCCAAACTCCAAAGTTCTTAACAATGAGGAGTCTTTCTGCCAAGTACAATTTTCATGGTAATTGAGAGCATTCTTAAATGACACTTCTTTACGGCAAAGCCTTTCAAAAGTTACAGTTAAATTCTGTTAACTTTGCTTGAGATTCCAGAAGATGCCTTAGTTTCAATTTTCTTCTTTCCTTCTTGTAGTTTGTTAATTTTTAAAGAAGAACTGGATTATTTTATTATAAATTCGGGTTGAAGATGCATGATACTCTAATTTTTGTCTCCTAATAGAAATATGCTTGTGTGCAAATTGCTTAGTCTATTTTAGAAGAAAACATTGCCGCCGTATATCTGAATGTTATTTATTAATAAGTAAATGTCATTGGAGAAGTCGAAACCATAAAACAGTATCATCATCTCCTCCTTTGAATCCTGTTGAATACCTCAGGGTTTTGTTCCCATCTGAACTGAATCTTGATGCCTAATAAATATAAATCATTCTGTACATCAGTTGCAAGCAAACTTTTCGATCTGATAAATGTCTGACTTATCAAAATGCTAGGCCAGGGGAGGAAAAATTTTCATATTCTATATCATCTGCGCAACTATACCCTGTGTAATAGTGTGTTTCTGTATGATAATTTTGGCAAAACCATTCTAAAAAGTTTCTGTGTTCGTGTTCCTTGGTAAAAAGTTCTCCTAACAAAAAATCTATATGTTAAATAAAGGTAAAAAACAGCATTGATGTTCTGTTTAAAAACTCTGTCTCGTCGCCGTCCCATGCCATTGCTGCTAACCTGTTGATGTTTTGCGGCCCTTCGAACGTATAAAAGAATCCTTGTCAAAGTGGCAATTTTAAAACCTAATGAAGTCACTTATTTAGTGAAGAGTATTGGTCATTATTTTTCGTAAGATTTGGTGGCTCCTAAAGGAGCCGTTTGTTTGTTCGAGTGTAACTCTTTATCCACCAAAACCGTACAGAGTGCGGCCCTGGCGTTTCAGAGCGTACACCACATCCATGGCGGTGACAGTCTTGCGCTTGGCGTGCTCGGTGTAGGTAACAGCATCACGGATCACGTTCTCCAGGAAAACCTTCAGAACACCGCGGGTCTCCTCGTAGATCAGACCAGAGATTCGCTTGACACCACCACGGCGGGCAAGACGACGGATAGCGGGCTTAGTGATACCCTGGATGTTGTCCCGAAGGATTTTACGATGACGCTTGGCGCCTCCTTTTCCAAGACCTTTTCCTCCTTTACCGCGACCAGACATCTTCACTATTTCACTCCGATAAATTGTGATAACTATATTCAGCTGCAAGGAGTTTATAAAGGTTTATCTGAGCTGACCTCTGAGGAAATGGAATCAAATGCTTGACCTTTGCTCGTTTCTATTTTAGGTTTGAAAATAAATTTATATCCATAACTTTGACCTGTTTTGGCGCAATCACAAAGTTGGTTTCTCTCTTACTTTTTTTTTCACCCATCAAGCTGACAAACACATACCTATTTGACTGTTTGCTTCTTTTCAATTTTTTCTCAGTTACGAATACTTATTGAATTTGCTCAACTTAAAAAAAGTCGTGGATGTTTCAACATTCATCAACGGTTATAAAATAATTATACAGCGCGGGATGTGTCACGAGCCAATGAGCTACCAGAGAACTTTCTTTGTTATACAATATCTTCACTTTCGATCCGCAAGTTGTGACCAAAACAGATTAGCCCAAAAATAGAACCAATTTTTCTCAGCTTTTTTTTAAAATCTGGCCGTTGTGTTCGATAAGCTGCTTCTTACCACTTGGATCTAGCCAGGGACTATATTCTCGTGACAGAAATATTGCATAGTTCTCTACGTTAAAGCATTGAACTTTTGCAAGCTTTAATAAAACTAGCTTAAAACTCGAGCTTGGCAATATCGGATCGGCAGTCTATATATTATCATATTTCACGGTAGTTGAACCAACCAATCAGAGACTCTTGCTTCAAGTTTAGTAACCAATCACAAGCTGGAGCGCGAAGTATAAGACTGTTTGTCCTTGTGAGTTACGGATAACGTCGTTCCAAGCGAACATATCGAATAAAACCATGGCTCGTACCAAGCAAACCGCTCGTAAGTCAACTGGGGGAAAAGCTCCCCGAAAACAGCTTGCCACCAAGGCAGCTCGTAAGAGCGCGCCAGCAACTGGTGGAGTGAAGAAACCTCATCGTTACAGGCCCGGTACTGTGGCTCTGCGAGAGATCAGGCGATACCAGAAATCCACGGAGCTGCTGATCCGCAAGCTGCCCTTCCAGCGTCTGGTCCGTGAGATCGCTCAGGACTTCAAGACCGATCTGCGCTTTCAGAGCTCTGCCGTGATGGCCCTGCAAGAAGCCAGCGAGGCCTATCTTGTTGGTCTGTTTGAGGACACCAACTTGTGCGCCATCCACGCCAAGCGTGTCACCATCATGCCCAAGGACATCCAGCTCGCCCGCCGAATCCGTGGTGAGCGAGCATAGACTGCTTGGCCAGTAATACAAAACAACGGCTCCTTTAGGAGCCAGCAAATCACTAAAAGAAATGACCAAAGTTCTTTGCTGCACATTCTGATATGATAGTACTTTAGGCCTGTTTTAAATGTGGCATTTCTTCTGTGCCAAACTAAATTCAGGAATTAAATTTGGCGTTTAAGGGGGAATAATCTCTAATATTCAGGCTCATTCATTTGTTTCATAATGGTTGGTTTAAGAAAAATACAACTTTACAGTTTACATCGTAGCGAAACAGTGAAAATGTTACGGGGGTGAATTGTTATTTTCGAGGAGACTTCAAGTTTTAATGGATTATAGGTAAGTTTAAAGTTTATTATGAGGTTAATAATATGGAAACATCTTGAAAAGGGAAACAAAATAACGTTTGCTTTAATTTAGTAAATTCATCGGCTACTTCCTTCTGTTCTTCACAAAACTGATATTTTAAAAAACAGCTTATATTGTAGTCTGGGATCAGATATGAGATTTTGTGCACAAACTACTTGTGTTTACGTACGAGCTTGGTAGCAACTAATAGCAGCAACATAGCGCAGCTCTCCTTGGCAGAGCGAGACTTCCTAATCAACTTTAAGAACGAAATATCGCAGGCACATGTGCTTGGAGCTCGCAGCATGCACGTTGTGTATAGCTTATTTATCGTTCTAAGCGCTTTAGTGTGAACTTTCGAAATGTATATCAAAACGGTTACTGTGGACGTGAATCAACCAATGCGATTTCGATGACAGCATAAACGTATTATTTTGAATATGTACGTGTTAGACTAAGTGTCGACAGGGCATATTAAAAGATCCTTTCAATCTTAAGAATTTGCGATTTTTAATTTCTGACTCTATTTTTGGTGAAAATCTCAGTTATTGTCAACAGCTTTTTTCTAAGATTTGCTCTTATCGTGTTAAACTTTTCTTGGTCATTCATTGGCCGGTGACATGAAGTCGTCTTTAAAACATACGACAGCCTTCAAGGCTAAGAAGGAGAGAGACGTAAAGAATTGGGGACCATGACCGAAATCTTAAAGTTCAAGGCTCATGCTGACTTATGCTTACAAAATGATTTCCTTTCGTATATTTTCAATCAAACACATCAAAGAACAACATCAAGATCTAAGTTTGACATTTTGATGGGCCTTGCTGATAAAAAATCTAGCCACGGCCAATTGCGAGTTCACATGTCAGTATTTTTGATTGGTCTGCATATTTATACATCTGCAGGATGACCCCCTGTGGAGTGCAAGAGCTCTTTCGGAGTGTCCAGAGGCCATAAAGAAGGTGAACCTAAGGTAATTACAATTATCACTTTTTCAGCAAAAACAATTTTGCATTAGAGGAAATGGAGTAACAAGTTTCTTTTGTTTTCAAAAAGTCTTGGAGGTGGCACGACTTTGTGTCCACCTGCCGCGCTATTAAATATAATAATACCAAGTTTAATACTTTGTTATCCTTGTAATATTTTGTTCAATGGTCTTGAAAAGTCATGGATTTTGAAAAAAGTCCGATGTCACGGAAAAGTCAAGGAATTTCATTTATGGTCCAAATATTTTATGCTGTTTGAAAACTGGAAGAATTCTCCTTGTCATCGAGCAATAATATACCCCCAAAAGGCTGGGTTTTCAACATTTCTTAGTCATGGATAGCATAACCTAATCACGAAAAAGTCGTGAAGAAGTCATTGAATTTTCAGCAAAAGTGGCATTTAATTCTTTAGGTAATATTCCAGGCTTCGTTTTTTTTAGATTTTATACAGTGGTTTAAATGTTGTAAGCTGAAGTGCTCAAATAATTATCCTAAAGCGATAGCACAAGCAAGGAAATGGGCCCTCACGGAGAAAAAGGAAAAAATCTCTGACCCCATTGGGGTTCGAACCCGCAACCTCCGGAACAGATAGTCGTTGCTCTTCCAACTGAGCTACAAGACCAGATGGGAGCTGGCGGTGGTAAATATCTAGACTATGTCTATAGTAAGTTAATTTTCCAAATTTCTAACATGCATCCTTAACAACTAACCGGAAATACCCATCTGGCTTTCTGTTACACTTGTTAACAAGTTCTTCCTTATTGTTTACCCGATTTTCAGTTTTTTGCAACATGGGGCAGATGTTGTTTGCACTAATACTTATCAGGTATGTGGAGTTTACTGGTCACGTGGGAATTTCATGTAAGTTTTATTAGTTCTGAAACATCAAGAAGTTATACTTTCTGTTATGCTAGTTTAAATTATCATCCATTAAATTCTCTTGACTTTAACCCTAGAAGGCATAAGGTAAAAATAGTTACACGAAGGCATAAGGGGGGGGTCAATCTGACCCACCCCCTGACT
>JAOBRG010304979.1:0-15717 GCA_027574985.1 Umimayanthus nakama
ATATATTATATCTGACAAAGTTTCAGAATTGGAACTATAGTACGATCGTGTTCAACTGTATGTGTTAGGAATATAAAGAAGCTTATGAGTATAGCAATCAGGCAGTTACAATGAAAAACAGAAATACCGGAAGTATCCAGACAAAATGACTTAAATGAGAACAGTGTTGAAATATTGTTACACACGAACAAAATTAGGGAGCGTTTTTGTCTGTACTACTGAATACCCTATGTGTTAACCGATAACATGATAAGAATAGCAAATATATATATATATATACCGGGCTTTAAGCTTGCACAAACTTATAAGGATTTTCTAGAGTGACTGAAGGGGATGTGTGCATGGCAACTGCGGCTAGGGATGTGTAAAACTTTGAATGTTGAAAAAAATGTAAACAGTGATGATTGATGTTGAATTTTAGTATATTTATAACTAACAAGACAAAAGAAAGCGATGGACTAGAACCGTGCGAATTTTGCCATAGTTGACTGACATGGTTGTGTTTCATATAAACCAAGTTAAGTGTACGAGCCATGCGCTGTAATGCTCCATGACGCATGTCTTTTATGATCTCGGCTCAGTCACTTTAGACGGTTTTTAAGAACACGTTTTGCAAAAGGACATTTGCACAAAAATAGTTTGGGATACCATAAAAGCGTTGCTTAACATTAATCAATAGAGACTAAAAGAAACTGCGTGTTGATGATTGACATGTCTAGAGTTGTTGCACGCGAATACTTTCGTCCTGGAAACGTACTGAACTACGTCCTGGTGTCTGTCCGGTCGGGCAACTTCGGACCCGTTTCGGGTCATGGACCGATGACTTCGACGAGTGGTCTTTTTCCGGTAACTTTATTTCATAATGTCAAAAGAAGGCATGCGTAAATTGCGTGTGGCTACTGCTCTTACGATTTCATACCGTCTTTATTTTGAGTCGTCGGACATCAAACATCACGTATCAAAATCTTTTGTAGCTTTTACTGTGGGAGGAGTGACTAGGTAATATATGATAATCTTGTTGAACTGTGATCGGGGACATGGCTGATGAAGTTCGCATTCTTTTGGTTAAATGAAGGAAAATATGATTCATATAAATGAGATGGGTAATTAAACAAAAAAAAAACGGTTGAATCTTCACATTCTGACAAGCTATATTTTCTAAAGATAAACAACCAAAGCAAATCTGCAGAGCGGCCCAGAACTGATTAAAAGTGGTTAAGATTTCCAAATATAACCAAAATTCAACTTGTGCGAGACAGCTCGTGTACTTTCACTGTACAAAACATACACAGTTAATCTATAAACCACAGAAAAATATTGCATTCGTCGCCAAAAGTCAAGGTGTTCAATCGAAAAGAAACCAAATGAACCAGAATACCGAATGACAAGCGAACTTCGGACTAAAGAAAAAACACGAATACATGTAATATCGAGACTCAAACCTATCAGTTGACGATAAGCTCAAAACCGAGCGTAGTCAAACTGACAAGCATCAGACGCAACATGATTAACAAACCAGGTTTAGAAGTCTTCGCTCACTGTTCAGCATAAGTTTGGTTTAACAGTAGCCCATGTGTTCACGTATTTATTGGCAAAAACTAGATCGTAGTTATTCGATTGGAAGATATTAGTAACAGGGGTTTTGTTCCGATTTTATTACACCATTAAAAGAGCAGTTCTCATTCAAAATAATAATGGCTCTTTTTATACTGGAGACGGTTTATCCGTCTGGGCGAACTTGGGCAAACTTTTTGAGTGCGTCTGATAATTTGTCTAAGTATAAATACGGGCACGAAGACGAGTTATCCGTCCAGACGAGTCATCTCGGCTGTGCGTCTGCGAAGACTTATAATCTCAGATTCTTCGTCTGGACGCACCTTCAATACTTGTCGTAGTTCGTCCCGTATTTATACTGGAGACGTAGAATAGCAGACGGATAATTTGTCTGGACGGATTATCCTTCTCTAGTATAAAAACAGCCAATCTTACTGAAGCACTTAGCCAGTATGTCGCGTGCGCATGACATCCCAGAGAGCATTGCGCGCCAAAGTGGACACTCGGACACTCGCGATGACATCGTGGCTACCTGCCTTCTAGGCAGTAGCCACAACAAAAAGTGGCACTGTGTTTTACATATTTCATTTTTCCTGTATTAGTTTAGCTTTGTGCTTTGCAGAATGATAAAGTATTTCTAAGAAAACAAAACAATTCAATTTATTTTAGGTTCGGTAATACATTTTTGCACGTTCTATTACGACGATCTATTTCGCTGTTTTTTAAAGCCACGTGTCTTTCAATTCTTTCTGTGACTTTAATCTAAACTTTACAATTTTTGATAGATGGCATATTTTCTGCTGGCTTGTATTGGAAAAAAACCTTTCCTATCAGGATTAGTTGATTCAAGAGAAAGATTGTAACCAAAACATATATCGAAAAAACTTAGTAGTTGTATAGCTGAGTTTAGTCCTCCCTTGGCCAATTGCATACGTTATTCCAAAACTCTCTCGTTATTTCACATTCATAGAATAGATAAAGAAGGGTTTCGTCCTGCATTCGACAGAAAGAGCAAATCGGGGAGTTGACAAGTTTCATTTTAAACAATTTTGAGTTAGACTTAGTGTATATAAAATGGTGTAGAAATTTGAATTGGAAGTTTTGTGAATTTTGTGTGCAATGTAACCTTGGACTAAAGTAAATATTGACGAAATTTTCTTGATTTAAAATGGATGATACCGTGTTGCATTTTAAAGAGAACTGTTAAGGAAATCTTTGAAGATTCTAATTGCAGTGGTTGCGCAAAAATTTTCCAGAAAGTTGCATTTCCATATCAAATATTTTAGTTGGAAAGCTTGAAAAGACAAAAAGTTATCATGCGCATCCATAAGCTAGGCGTGCAGTTTACCAGATTCCTAGACGATGCCATTTTATAGAAAAATGACGAGCCGTAAAGTTTTATGTTAGAGTTTTCCTTATTTTTTTCATTTCGATTTAGTGATTGACTCCTTCCTTCGTCATATTGGAAGTCACTCCACGCAGCCAATACATCAATTAGGAAGTCTTTTTAAAATTTGACAGAAGATTATCCTTGTCGTTGAAATTACAACTCCCGGTAGATAAGATTTCCTCCTACAGAGCGGAAATTCTTTTCAACTAGTGCCTTCCGGAAGCAACATGTTTCTTCCGGAAGGTTTTTAATTTTTTTTAACCTGCAAATTTGACCTGCAAACTCAACCTGCAGATTTAACCTGCTCAACCTGCAACCCGCAAATTTTCCCGTCCGTTATAATCGATTGTGATCAAACTACGTGACGCTTTTTAAAAATTCAGTATGGAAATTGACTGCTTGTGACGTCATCCGGACCGACCATTTCGGGCCATGCTCCACTGACATGATATGGGCAGTCCCGAGGCAGTCATAACAAACTATTATATTCTCTTCGAGCAAAGGGTAAAAATATCTATCATTGCGAATCATTTATCCATTTCTACTAACCCTTCATCACTTCCGCCGCCTAGATTTTCCTGAGGAAGTACTAGGCATTCAAACGAGAAAAGCGCAACTAAGGTTGTTGCGTTGGGAAACACCTAGCAGGCATTCGACGCGACTCGGGACGTGTGTCCTACTCTTGGCGATTATTCGTTCAGTTTTCCTTTGTAGTAGTTCTGCTGAGTAAACCCAGAGCTGTACAAAAATATACCTGGAGTATGTCAAAAACATACAATCGCTAAGCAGTTCTAAACAGTTTCAACTCATGATCAGGTCTGATTCTTGCTTGTTAATTGGATTAAATCCAGCTCAATACGCAGTACTTACCATATAAGGCTAATGGTGAAATGGCATTTGAAGTCAGATTGAATTGCGATCAGTGCTTTGAATATAGTCAGTCCACTGGGTGTACAGATCGCAAGGTCTTCCTAGCTAGTTTCCCTTGCTTTGACGTTCTATTAACATGCAACAACGTAGGGATTGAGACCTCACCGCTTTTTAACATTATCAGGCCAAATCACAGCAGGAGCTGCTCTCATCAAGGCCTCTACTGCGCATATTCCCTTGTCTTTCGAGACAGAAGGGTGTCATATATCAAAGACTAACGCCAAAGTACCGGTGAATTCACTCACAACCGAACACATGGTTCCATCTCCTTCAGAACACAATTCCTACCTATACCTTCCTGCTTGTAACTCTATATAATTTAAAGCTATTAGAATAAATACAAGATAAAATTCCGGCATGATGCGTAGATAGTCATCAGAGTCGATTTGGAGGTGATTTTCATCTCAGAGCACAAGGAAGCAGTGACTGAGGTAAGGAAACTTTATTTGTGGCATTTGCACCAATTTACAATGATTTTACGAACTTGATATTTATTTTTTCCCATACAAAGTGTTATAGTTATAAAATCGACTCAATTACCAACATCGCTCTACCGGATATATTACGGACTTACAGCCTGGGCTGCCTGTGTACTCACCAGTATTGAGCACGCTACGGAATATGTGCCGGCGCACTTTACCGATACATATGTAAATGAATATCATCTTTGTAGTGATAAAAAGCAAATTAACTAGAACGGCAGATGAATCTAGCAGTTGATTCGTAAAAACTAACCCGTGAAGGGAAGCATAGTTTGTTTCTACTCATTTTCAATATTAAGTCGCTGAGACTCGCAAGAGTTAAAAACTATTTCTTGAGAACACAAAGATTAAAAAACAATTACCAAAGTTTAAGAGCGTACAAAAACTTGCCGCCTCGGGTAGATGCGAAACCAGGTAAGACAGGTTTATCTTTACATTTTTATGTATTTCGATACTTGGTTTTTTGATAATTACACGAAACTTGCACCCAGAACCTGTTCAGTGATCAAAATCCCTCCTCTGAGTGGGAATGTTTTAAAAAGACAAAGTAATGCGACTGCGGACTGAAATTTAACGCAAGCTGCTTTCGATAGAAGCCGGTGATGTGACCTTTACCTATGCCAGTACCCTCCCCCTCTCTCTCCCCCTCAGCTCACTCGATCAGACAGAGCAGACTTAATCGAACCGTGACCTCCGGATCGCCGCTACAAAAGACCACCCACCAGCTGACTGTATTACACTCTGTTCAGTTTTTATAAGAACCAATTTTTATTAAAATGTGAGACTGAAAAAACCCGAATTCGACTGATGGTTGTCACTGCAACATCAACTCTAACGTTGTGTAGTAACAAATCATTTTTACTTTATTTTATTTCACGCTTTCTTAACTGTCAGGGTAACAGCTTGTTTATGCTTCCAGTTGTTCGTGCAAATGCAAAACAACAAGTGTGGCTCCCGCTATGTACCGTAACAACTATGTTTTGAGAATAGAAGCATTCAAGTGTTACGGGAGTGCTGCGAACGGTTTTAAAAAAAAGAACCAGTAACTTTCGTCTCAGCCTGGGCTGTTCTTAATTTTCAGCCTCAAATTGTTCTTAAATTGTTCTTATTTCCTGACATTTTTAAACAGAAATTAGTTGCTCGGAACAACATATGTAAAACGGCACTAAAAATATGTGTTTGAAACTGTCTATAGAGCGTTCGCGAGCGTGACGAGCTTGCATATCACTCTTCTAGGGGCCCGATGGCGATGACCAAACTAAACTCTGACAAGTTTTGTTTTCATGTACGTGTCAATCTTAGTACAATGTTTAAATGAACTTCTTAAATTAAACTTTCTGATCAAAGTTTCAGCCTGGTGATTGTTCTCAATTTGTTCTTAATTTTTGGGCAAATCTCAGCCTGGGTGTTGTGATAAAGTTTGTTCTTTTTTAAAAAAAGCGTGTAAGCAGATTCTAAATATTGCAAGTATAATAAATTCCAGCAATCCATTGAAGGTAGAAACTAACGTTGACCAGTTTTATTCTTCTGTCATCAAACCTACTTATGGCTAATGTCTTTTTACCCCTTTCTACAACTACACAAAGATTCGCCAGATAAATAAAGTAAACTTTAATAGTTGTCAATAAAGTTATCTTAATCTCCAAACCCTATTTGTCAACCACAACCCCTCCACTAAAATTGACTTTTTAAATAGTAATGAAGATTTCAAACATGCTGTAAACTTGCTTCACACATATTTGTATATTGTTCATTCGTTTTCAGTTTTTGTCGCTAAAACTTCTGGATAAAATGATGTCAGACAAATCACAAAAGCTGTAAATCTCAGTATCAACTTACTCGAAATTTGTAAATATCTTAGCAATTTAAAGTTAAACTTTGGCTTTGTTCTGGTCTTCGCTAATGTCTACAGATTATCCACCGTTGTTTACTATTTGAAGTTATAAACAACAAAAGTTAACAAAATGACTGAGTAGTGACTGAAAAAAAAGGGCCTAAAAGTCATAAATAACTGATATCTATGAGCCCAGGTTTATAATAAAATTTGAAGATAAAGTCGACAAGGTTATGTTGTATACGTTTTTTGCTGCCGAACGGAGTGAGGTAGCGAAACCTATAGGTGTTAGAGGCCGTCAATTTGCCTATTTCTTTTTGTGATTGAATTGAATTTATAGAATTGTGATTGCATCGGTTTCTATTTTTGTTGTGTTTGGATCTTTGCCATACACTTGCTCGATCGCAAAAACGGTTGCGACCCTATTTCTTAGTCTTTCGTTTCCGCATTTGCGTCGTTTTGTCGGGGAGGATTTTTGTCCTGAGATCTTTGTCCTGGGATTTTTGTCCTGGACTCGCTTGGTCGAGAGTGGTTACGAGTTGTGCACGTGCAGAACTCCGGGTAAACCGAGTATAATCACGTGCATTCACTTTGGCGTTGAGTGAGAAAGATTACCTGTTTGTTTCCGTTTGTGATTTCTCTCATTTTTTCGCCAAATCGTTCTTGCAAGTCTTTTCTTTTTTTAAATTGCAATGCTCTTGTAATTGGGAATTGTTACAGTTTTTAGATATTTTGTTAGAGGGTCAAAATGGTGCTTTAGAACCGTGTGGCATAACGAATGACAACAAATGGAGGATACAGACGTGTACTGAATTTTGACACCCTGCTATCAGTCATCGCTTTCTTTATTAATGCTCTGAGTTCGGCTGTGGTTGGTCGTTTCTATCTGCTTTGTGTTAACTTTAGTAGCAAAAATAAATTGAGTCGTTGCAAACTCCCGCACGTAAAGTGTACAAGCAAATAAACAAAGTCCGTTTCAAGACTTCTATAATCTGCAGCGAATCATTGACATTGAAAGTGAAGTCTAGCTCGGTTTAGTTGCTCTTCATGTTATTTATACCGGTCATTTTCCAGGGTTGTAATTGTTTTGTGCAATTTTACCACTGACCGACAATGCAACGGCAACGTAAATCTCACGACATTGTTTTGATATTGTAAAAATCGATTCTTCAAAACCGGCATACAGGCTCAGCTTAGTGCAGGGCTGCAAAACCAAAATTCAGTTGACTTGATCTCTGTCCATATATCCATCTCAGCCGTGAAGCACTTTTGATCAAAACTTGAGTTTGAAAGTTTTGAACTGTAGCACGCGCCAAGCACGTTTCTCTACATGCCCTGACAAGCTTTAGAAGTCGTGTGGAGCTAAAAATATAGCTACAACATTTAAATTTCGCGATGATTGTTTTAAAATCTCTCATCTAATGGGTTAGGGCTCCTTCACAACACACAGAATGACACTCATTAAATATTCAGATTTCGATTAAACTCGTCACCAGTCTTGCACTAATACCTCGGAACCCGGAACGGATTAACTCAAGGTTTCTTTTTTTTTAAAAAAAGGAAAATTTTGAATAGATTTGTTTTTAATAGTGTAACAACCTTTTTTTTTGCTTTTGCTGAAGCATAAAGCAAGTCTATTGAGAAAAGAAAGCAATCTTTTTCCGAGATAATAAGGTCAATGTAAGTGTCATTCTGAATGTTGTGAAGGAACATTACTACGCCAGTTTGCGTTCATTCACACGGCTCACACTGACAACACAGTGACACAGTGTTCGGTGCAGCAAGTTTAAAATAAACAATTCTTGATGTTTTTAAAATAAAGAAGAGTGTTTCTCTTTGCCTTTTTGAGAAAACACTTGCATAGCCTCAAGAACAATGCCAATCACGATTGCTTTTATTTCAGTTTCACATTAATCATTTATGAACCTTTGTTTCTTTTTGATGACTGTTTAAATCTGTTAGGCCGACAACAGGAAATATAATGTTACGGGAACAAAGGGACAGTCAATTAAAATTTATATATAAATACAAAAAGGTTATTTTAATTGCTCTGCTTCAAAATTGATCGTACTATAACAAAGTCAAGGTAAAGTAAGGTTATCATAAGTCTGTGAAAACTTGCAAAATAATAGCAAACCCTTTTTAAGACTTCCAAATCTTTAAAAATGCATTATAATCGGTGACCTCACAAGCTTTAATTGTCGCAACCCCGGAGAGTGTACTCGTGTCAGATAGCTAGCCCCACCAATCAAAAGCTTCCCACGCGGTCCCTGGGGAGCCAATGTAAGCCGTGCTTTAAAACACGGTGGTCTGTCAAATGTCAAATTATATCCCTACTCGCGGTCTTTTTCTTATGACATAGGTCACAACATCCGGAATGAAAAGGTCCGAATGGTTTGCAACACTCGATGCGGGACTCAGAAGCAAGGTTCTTAAAAGAGCTACTTATAAAAAGCGCTTTCTGACTAATGACTTCTCCATAATTCATCACAAAAAACATTGAACAGTCCCGCTGTATACACGTATAAACAAAATGGTACGAACAAAATGGCAGCAAGCACGGATTAGTCATTCGAGGTATTAGAGCAAGACTGGTGACGTGTTTAATCGAAATCTGAATAATTAATGATGTCATTCTGAGTGTTGTGAAGGAGCCCTAACCCATCTAATGTCATGCGCTGATTCGCCCGTGTTAGCTGCCCTGCAAGTTTCATTGAAAATGTACCTTCCAAGGTACACACAATAAGGTCATTTTCGGACCGAAAAATCCATTTGCGGCTGGTATTGATTTACGGCGCAAAGCGTATCCCAACGTGAAAATAAGCCCAGCAAGTTTCACTTGAAATTGCACGTGTGAACCGGGGTTTAAACCTACTCAAACACAATTCTGAAATAGTTATCGAAACTCAGCAGCACAGTGTGCGCAAGCTCGTCACTTGCTGTAACAGACGGTAGCTCTTCACTAACGAGTCGTTATTGCTAGTTTTATAAGACAATATTATAAGAACATCGGTCCGTAATTTGAGGCGTGTTTCTAAACTTGTATTAAACTCGCTCATGCGTCTTAGTACAGTGGTCAGATGAGGCCTGGTGCGCATACGATACAAAAATAAACACTTTAAAAAAACCTGAGTACCCCTCGAACCCGCGACCCTGTAAACTCCAGACGAACCGCTTTAAGCCGTTAAGCTACGAGGACTTCGATGTGATAAGATCGTGAGTTTTGTTTACTGTATAATGTGATTACGCTATGCATTAAGTACGAATGGCATGACGAAAATGCACTATTTTGTCAACGAGCAAACGAGCCGGGTAGCAGGCTAAGTAGCTGACGTTTCAATGAGCTCATGTCAGAAATTAATAAAACAAACCGAAGTAAATAAGGTACGGGCCGAGTAAGGCTTCTAATACAGCCTCTTGTTCAAATTGAAGATCGGCTTGAGAAGTCCGTTTTTCGATTTAAATTTGAGAAGTTTGAACGAAGAATAAATTCAAGTTTTGAACAGCTAAACTAAATCTTTACTCTTAAGCAAAACGCTTGAGCTGGTTTGACTCGGCTGTAAGCTCCATTTGCAGCTTGCGTGATGTGAGCGAAAACGGGAGGTCGGAGGTATGGAGATGTCGCACAAAAAACAGTCGTTGAACAATGGACAAAAACTCCTGTTATGTCATCAGGAATGAGTGACGTTGGTCTTCATATAGTTCCTATGCTGTCTTCACCTGCCTAATTAAAATTTTTCATTTCAAAAGGCATGTATATGACATATGATAATAAATTGGTTAAAAATCACGAATAAATGTTTAGAGTGGAATAAACCATCAAATTTATTTAAAAACGAGTTGCCTCGTGCAAAAGACCAGCAGAAGCCTTATTGAACTAAAAAGGCGAAAGCTCGCACATTTTATACAATTTCCAGAATGTCCTAATTTGCAAACTTCGTCCCAGAAAAAATATTGTTTTCTTTTTATTTTCTAGTTTTGCCTTCATTCGCATATAAACTTTCGCTCCATCGCTTAATTAAATGACGCTTTTTTGGTCTGTTCTTACCCAGGAAACTTGTCGTATATTCTGAGTTATGAAAAATTCTCTGCACTATGTAAATTATTTCTTTTCGGAAACTAATGTTCCGAGAAGCTCTCTGAGCGGTTGAAAACCAGCCCGAATCGCCGTTTTACCCTATCAAAGTAAACAGATGTGATGCAAGGACAGTTCGTGTTTTAGCTGCTGCATGTTGCCTTTCATTTTCTGCATGATGCGCAAAACAAGCATTGAGCATTGTACTTTTGTTTTGAGGATACAGTGTTCTTATCAATACCTATTAAAAGACACAATGTTTGTCGAAAAAAACTTCTCTCAAGAAAAATACCTCTTAGATATTAAAAACTTCAAACATCGCCAAGCTGTAACAAGAATAAGAATATCAGCCCATAGAATGCCAGTAGAAACAGGGAGATATAAAAAAAATCCTCTAGAAAAACGAATATGTCCAATTTGAGACAAAAACAACATAGGAGATGAATTCCACTACACAATGGAATGTACAAATGAAGTCTTTAGTAAGTTGCGTGAATCATTTATGCAAGACCTATATAAAGTGAATAAAAGTTTTTCAAGGTTTAATAGCAATTCCCTGTTTGTGAATTTAATGTCTATGAAGAATGACTCAGTATTGCTATTATCGTGTAAATATCTATATGATATTAATACATTTTCAGATGATTTTCTATAAGTGAAGCAATATTTAGCTCTTGTTTGTTTGCATTTTTTATTGCAAAGAGCCTTCAGTTTTACGAAATATTGTATTTTTTCATCTTTACTTGAATGTATGTTTACATTTATATTTACCCAATGTAAATTTTTGTTCAAGGATTAATAAATGTTATTAGTTATTTAGTTGAAATGCGAAGTTCCTCGAATGGAAGGAAATATTTGTCTTCGGTTGAAAAAATTCTTCGCACGAGAACACTGAGAAATTTTCCTTTAGCAATAAATAAACGCCTTTGAGTGACGTATTCTTGTGACAGAAGAACAAAGTGAAACCTTTCTTGGGTACGAGAATAGTTCGGTTGAAATGGAGACTCCTTTTCCCTTCGGGGTGCGTTCGGAGTCTCGTTTGGAAACCGTCGGATCGTCATACCCAGACCCCACAAAAACCAGAACGCGCAGATGAATCCATGCTCCAGCACCCAGACCCACAGTAATCAGCTTACCGCGCGGCCTGTCGATCGATCGAGCCTGGAAGAAATCGTTCGCAAAACAACAGCAGAACACAAGGTAAATTTAAACTTTTATCAATTTATTTACTGGAGACATGCAAGATGTAGGAGCTCCCTGTGTATTGACGGTTGTTTCATTGACTTTAAGGGCCCATTACACTATCTTGTTGCTACGTATCGCGGTTGCCATGTAAAATTTACTTCCGGTCCTCTTTCACGAGCTCTTTACCGTGCGCGAAGGCTTTTTCGACCCGGCGCGCTGTCAAAGTTCTTTTTGTGGTTGTCATATGTTTTTATACATATATCCAAGTTCTGAAAAACAATAAATTTTAAACTAGTTAAACATTCTTATAAAATGAAAAATATAAACTCTTCTTTCTCTTTTACAAATATATTAAACAAGACGAAATTCGCAAACGGAAAGATGCATTGAAGTCGTTGGGCTAACAGGCAAAGCCAGCGAGGTTTTGAACGCCAAGTTGGGACAAGCCCTGAGAAAAAAGATGCAGCAACACAAACAGTAACTTTAAGTGAACTTCTATTTCAAAATTTTAATTCGGAAGCTGCTACGGCTGAATTCAAACGCAACACAGCTGAATATGTTTCTGCCAGTACAGCAATGCCAACCACAACATCAACTCAGTTGACTAAAAGAATTACAGACAGCTTCGGTTTGAATGAAGCCTTGGAAGCAATGGAGTCGCTGTCACTGTCACAGGACACAGGACAGTCAAGGTACGGCGGGAGCAAACAAAGTATCGGCTATCCGCAGCAACATGACAACGACTCTTTCCACAGGCATAAGAGTGGAAAAATTCTTCAGAAACGCCAACCATGTCGTAGACAACCTAACAGCTGATAAGCTAAAACGAAACAGATGGTCAGCTTTTATTTTTGACGTCCACGGCCATCGATAAACTGGCTAGAAGTGATCTTACCAGTACAGTCTGTGTCAATGCGAAGAAGCGACGACTCGTGACTTTCCGGCTGTATAAGTCACTGGAACAGAATCCATCTGAAGAGCTGCTGTTCAAGTGATGAATGGGTGGAAGAGAAACTCATTTTTCGTTGGCTGACCCGTAAACACTGACCCCCGGTCCGTGGACCCCCCTTACGTACCGGAACTTTGGACTACCTTACGGACCGGTTCATGGACCCCTTATAAGGACCCCCCTTCCCCTCCAAAAATAGTATTAAAATAATTGACTTAACATTTGAATGGACTGACCGTGTACGTGTCGTGTTGGCGAAAATTTGGGCCATCTGCTTTTATTTGCACCTAAAAAAGATTGCAAACATATTTTTCTACCTTTTAATGGTTCCCAAAAGAACAAAAGGATAAAGGTGATTAATATCCAAGCATACTACCGGGCAGCCATGGCTCACACGCGCGGGATAGGTTTTTATAACTGGAACTATTTCAGAAGCTACAGAAACTGAAACACGGGAAATAAATTTTATCTACCGAATCGATAACCACAGCACCGGATTCCTAATCTTACCATAAGTTAAGTCAATTTTGATTCATAAATGAAATTCCTCACTCGACGACCAGGTAACTACAATATCGCGTGAAAATAACACAGAAGTACGAAACCGCAAACCAAAACACCCTCCGGCCCTGTTAGGGTTGTGTGTTTTCATTCATAGATGAAGTTTTAAAATATTGTTTGGAGGATACTGCAGTGCAAGGTGATGATAATAGCACTGGTAAAAACGATTAGTAAGAGTAGGAATCCGTGTCAAACATTACGCCAAGCTATAAAGGAAGTTCTGTTCGTAGCTTTAAAAATCTTTATCATTTTCATTGCTTGAGGAACTTGCAGATGTTTCACTGTGCGTCAATGAGTTAATGACTGAATAAACTGAAGAAGGGAAGGAAGGAATGTGTGAGTGAGCAAGTGATAGAGTGATTAACTGAATGAATGGATGAATAATGAATGAATGAATGAATGAATAAATGAGTGAGTGAGTGAGTGAGTGAATGAATGAATGAATGAATGAATGAATAAACGAACGAATGAATGAATAAATGAGTAAATAAATGAATGAACGATAACTGAATAAAGAACGGAAGGGAAGGAAAAAATTAGAGGATGCTATAACTAATGATTCATGCAACAATAACAATTTGTATTCATTACCACCTTCAAACCAGGTGATGTTTACAGCAAATGCAAATCCATTAAAATGAATGCTTTTTTTAAAAAAGCTTGTAAACGTACGAGCGGATTAACAAAAAGTCGTTTTCTTGTACATTCTATTTGATACTTACTTTCTGTGGGTGGAGCGCAGTGAACTCACTCGAATGTCAAACTGAAAGTCAGTATCAGGGTGTGTCGTCGAAATTCATCAATCATTTAACCAGTAAGTGACCTTTTTGTCTTTTTGAATGACTTTTAGTTGATTTGTTTTCTAAATCAAGAACACGCATCAAGTTAAAGCATGGCAGCCTGATATAGATGGTGAAAAATACAGTTTCAAGTGATACGATTTGATGAAACAAAGTGACGTTTTCATTTTGCTGTGTAAAAAGACAAAAAATTAGATCTCCGATCACTCAGTCGTCAAGATTGTCGTGTCTTATCGTCTTTATAGCTGATACCAGTTCCCAAGTATGCTATTTCAGTTTATTATATTTATTATGTTTTCCTCATGTTTCTTGTGTAAAAAATGACATAGATAACTCAACCCATAGTTCATCACTCGTCAAGATTGTCATGTCTAATCGTCTGGGCTGAAGTTACTGATATCAGCCTCGGTGTGTTATTGTGAAATATGACCCGTATCAGCCAATTTATTTTCAGCATGACACCGCCAGGTTTCACTGACACTCGTGTCAACGACCGATTTGTAATTTCAAACATTTGCTGAGACTCGGCACCGTTCGGAGCTTTTTGTTAGCAGGTCAATAACGAACAGATCAAGCTCGAAAATACTTATCAAGTTTGTATTTTTGACTGAAAATCAATGTTGCTGTAGAGAGGCGCCGAGCTCGAGGTTGGAAATGGGACGGACACCATTCTGCATGTTGTGTGGGATCCTTTGTATTTGGGTTTGTACTTATGTTGACGGCTATGAGTGGACCAAGAAAGGAGACTCATTGGTGAATCAAAAACATAAACCTCCTAATTTTCTCAGAGGATTAATACACAAGAGAAGCCTCCAAACTGCAAATGTTGTGTTCTCGTGGCAAGTATTTGTCCCGGTTTTACAGTGCAGTGGCGTCCTTCTCAATCGCCGTTTTGTGCTAACCGCAGCCTCGTGTTTGTCGCGAGCTCCGCCAAGTCTACCACCGTCAGCCATCCTTGTACGGATAGGAAACCATCACATTAATGTTGAAGCTCCTGGAGAAGACACGGTACCGGTGCTCTTTGTGCTGCGATACCCAGCTTTTGACGAGAAAACCCTGCAAGGGAACATCGCTGTACTCTACCTCGCACGAAATGTGATGCGGGCGGGATTTTCACAAATGTCACCCGCTCAACTCTTGAATTTGCCTCGCGGGAGAGGGGACGTATCAGAACATAGAATGGAAGCAAAGGTGGCGGGCTGGGGTCACCATTCCAGGCCAAAAGCCTCTCTACCGACCCTCCACCAAGATTCTGTCTTCATCTCGAGTCCACAGTTTTGCAACATGAGTTACAAAAGACAAGTGAATGACGATATGATGTGCGTTTACGGTAAAAATGGTTCTTTATGTAGCGTTGATAACGGAAGTCCTATAGTTGCCCAAGGCAAAGACAACTTATGGATTTTACTTGGGGTATTTGCATGGGGAAATACCTGTGGGTTGTTTCCGAAGCCTGTTGTTTTCACGAAAATTAATTCGGAGATGATTAGTTGGCTTCTAGTCTTGTTTGGCGTCAAAGGTGAGTTCGTGACTTCCTGTTATTCTTAATCAACTTAAAAAATTATAATTGCAAAAGTGCAGTGCCCAGCTTCCCCTAAAACAATATTTTAAAAGATCATTACCGCTGAAATTCGTAATCGCAATTGCTGTTTGAAATACTTTACGCCACGATCATGAGGTGATTACTGCCATCATCATACTGTGAAACGGTTTGCTCTCTTTTTAGTCTGACTGCCACAAAATATCCGAAATATCTTCATGCCAAGAAGGATTTCCGCTCATTGTCCAATTTGTCAAGTAGTTAACTACAACACCCTCTCAGAGTGATTCAACATGTCGGTCAAACCCCAGACCGACTTCATGGCAACACGAGGAATATATTAGGGGCCGTCGGAAAATCGATTTGTTAACGCTTAACGTCAAATGGACGTTAAGGTCTAACCCCCTCCCCCCCCCC
>JAOBRG010305090.1:0-15716 GCA_027574985.1 Umimayanthus nakama
ATTTTTTATAAATGGGTATATTTTAAGTCCAATAAACTGAAGCATAATCGTAAGACGTTCTATGGTGTACACGAACACCTACCACCAGGAAGAACCATAACAAGCGCCAATAAAAAAATTGCCACGATTGCATTCCCTGCTTTGAAGTATCTCCAGTAGGTTTCCCACGTCACCGCTCCAAGAATTCGATCTTCCTCGGTTAGGTCAAGTCCGGTTGAGAATCCGTTTTCATCGCCACTGGATCTTCATTGAGGAAGAAGGAACTTATTCAAACAACCAAAAAAGGAAAGCAGGAAAATGGAAAAACTTGAAAAAGATGGTATGTTTCAAATTAGAAGCTCATAAGACTTATGAGCCTCTGCTCAAATATAACATCAGCATAATTTCATTTTAGTTTCTTCTACAACTTTGGAAGTTTGCAACCCAAGTTAATCAAAGGAAAATGTAAAACTGCTTGGTTACTTACACAGCAAAGATTCTACAGAATAGCTTTGTCACAAATTTAGTGCAATATTTTAGAAAATGCTTTTATATGCATAAGATCGCAGCAGTTGAAGTGTGAGAAGCAAATACGCGGGACAAAACAGGTTGCGCTTGTCTAGTAACCATATGCATTGTTCTTTGTCAAAACAAAAATTTAGACAATAATGAAACATTTAGGAATATTGGTGTATCTCTAGACGTAGCGAAAACAGAAAAACATCTCAGCCGTAAGAGTTTCACATCACAAAACAACTCACGCTTAACTAAATAAGGTACCTTAACTTGTTTGATCGTTGTTCGATTGTTGCCGTCCTCTTCTCTTCTAATAGAACACTTTCGAAGTACGGCTGTAATTTCGTCTCATCATGTGAACCCTCGCTCACAATCTTGCCACTCTCTAATATTAGGATATATTCCGCTTGACTGGCGTATTGCAACTGATGTGTAACAAAAATTCTCATGGAGTCAGATAGAAGTTCTTTAATGCAACGCTGAAAAATATGCCTGCTTGTTTTACTGTCTATTGCGCTTAGAGGATCGTCCAACAAATATATGTCAGCATCGAAATACACTGCTCGAGCCAGGCTCAGTCTTGCTTTTTGTCCACCGCTCAAACTAATCCCCCGCTCTCCAAGTTCGGTTAGATCTCCTTGCGGAAGATGGTCCAAGTCATCTTTTAAGGCACACGCTTCTATAACCTTGTCGTACCTCTCAGGGTAAAAATCGTTACCAAAAAGTATGTTATCTCTGACGGTTACAGAAAATATCCACGGCACCTGTGAACAGAGCCCAACTGTTCCTTTGACCAGCACTTTACCAGAGGTAACCGACATGGATCCTGTGATAACATGCAAGAGAGAGGACTTTCCAGAACCAATCGGACCAGTAACAAACACCAGTTTGTTGCCATGGAAATTGACACTCACATTGCTAAGAGGTCCTTTTGAAGAGCTGCCGTTCCAATTGCAGGTTATATCGGTAAGTAAAACTAGTTTTTCTTCCGAGTCAACTGGGCAACGTTCGCTTCTTTTTGTTATGAGGGTTTCTTCCATTAGGAAAGTTTGAATTCGTTCCAGTGAAGGTTTAGATATATTTAGAAACGCAATGCCTGCTGAGAATAGGTTTGCGAGTGACTGAGATGTGCCGAGGAGAGCAACAGTTGTGAAAACATTTTGAGGAGACAGTTTCTCGCCGCTTAAAATCAGTAAAAGGATGACAGGAACTGCAGAAATTATTGCGTAGAAACTATCGCTGCCTCGTAGCATTCCCACAATAAGGTTACTGAGACGAATCAAATGGAGCTCTTTGCTGCAAAAACAATATTTGAAAAGAATAGAGACAATAACAATATAAACATTGCTGTAATGATAATAATAATAAATTGCAACACCAATGATAACAACGATAATAAAATTTTGCTTAACAACAACAACAACAACAATCTTTAATCAGCAGTTTTATGTTTGCTGTGATCCAGGGTTGGTCGGTTGAATGGAATCTAACCGTTTTGACAGGAAAGAAGCGGTCAATTGCGGCGCTGACGTCGGCGGTAAAAGTTGGCGGCTGGGTCGTGTGTAGAAGGACTGAGCAGGCGTTCCATAACCTTTCAGACCAGTCTCGGAATACCGGCGCACGACACAATTTACACGAACGTTGTTCTTATCATTACGACTATCTTTCGGTATCCACATAATTGACTTGTGATCCGCTGCACCGAAGGGGGCGAAAATATCAGGTGTTTTAAAACAAGACTGCAAGTTTGTTATGATAAGATCTAGAATAACATCGCCTCTAGTTCAGTAGATCGCGACCTATAATTATTTCATCCGTAATAAGTTCGTACTACTACTATACAGGTACCACCACTACTGCTACTGCTATTATTACTATCACTATCACTACCTCTACCACTAGTACTATAACTACGAGGTTTAAGTGCGAGGTTTGCACTGTTGGTAGCTTTTCTATCAACCAGAAAGTCCCAGATTCAATCCTTGGACTAACTGACAACTCCCAATTGACGGTTGAACTTTGGTCTACCGTCGTTCGCCACACCGTTCGTGGACGGGGACGTCAAGCGTCTAGTCTCTCAACGTTCTTTCGAGTGACTTTAAAGAACCCTTACACCTGTCGTTAAGGGTAGGACAATGCCGGTGTTGAGAACTGATAAAGAGGGCCACTCAGTCTTCAATGATCTCAAACTACTAAAATGTGTTACCTTCAGTAAACAAAACCGTTCTTATTATTTTTACTGTTATCATTTTTATTATTACTGCTGCTCTTATTATTATTTTTATCATTATTACCATTATTATTACCATTATTATTTTTATTATTATTATTATTAGTAGTAGTAGTAGTAGTAGTATTAAACAGTTAGTACCATTACCACTACCAAAATCACTACCTCCACTACTACTACTTACCACTACTACTACATTACCACTACTAACACTAGTTATCACTGTACTAGTTGAAACGACTCCTTGTAAAACGATAGTCAGAGTTTTCATATTCCAACACAGTACGTTTGCAATCAATGCCTTCTAGCGAGTTCTATAGAGTCTGTACAACTAAACGACAACAGCAGCACAACATGACACGGATAAAAAGGCGAGAGTACACACTACAATGTGAATGTTTCGCCCTCAATGAACAAGCAGGATTTCAAAAGCGCACCTTCTTACATGCTGAATTTTCTGACTGACGAGCCCCTCCAACGCATTTGCTTTGACATGGCGAATACCACTGACCATATCGGAGAGCAGGCGCACTCGTTCGTCACTGATGGTCATGATTTGGGGTCGAAGGCGTTGCAGGATTTTACTCGATCCAATTTGTAGTGCGGTGAGTATAAATGTGTAGGGGATGCCCATTACAGCCTTCCAACCGACGAGCCACCACAACATGGCGGACACCATAACGACTTGTAGTGGGACAACTACAATGTAAAATGCAACGGAACAAAGAGCGTATACTGGTTCGATATCCTTCGATACTAAGTTGATAACCCGACCAGAACTAATGTTTGCAAGCGAAGCAGCTGACATCGCTTCAACCTGAAGGAAAACGTAAGTGCAGCTTTCATGAATAACTTTTTATTTTCACTCAGACACTAAACTGCTAGTTTCTATTTTTTAGGAATCACATTGTTATTACGAGCGTCTTTTATAAAGAATAGAAAGAATTTTACCCTTTTAGGCCTTACACAATGTCTTACAATAAATAAGGTTAACTAGGTATGTAATGGCGAGGAAGCTCAAAAAAAACAGAAAGCTTATAGCGAATGAGCTCTCTATAAATAAAACTCTTTAATCAAACATTATAAAAGAGAAAGAAGGACAAAACGAAATGACGAAACAAGAACAGACAAAGAAAAAAGTTGCTAAGATTTACAAAGACAAGAAAAAATCTTTGAGCTTTTTACTAAATAACGAAACACTTTCACAATCTTTGATATTATTACTTAGCGAATTCAAAACCTTTTGTCCTTGAAGGCGAATCAAAAACTTTCTGAGCTTAGTTCTACAAGGAAACGTAATAGAGCAATTTGGACGTCCGTGTATTGTAGGAATGAACTTGGCTTGCTATCATAAGCACAGGCTTGAAATTGTTAGGGAGAAATACGCTTTCCCGTGTGGTATTGGTAAGTATTACGGAATTTCAGTATTTGTAAATCTTTAAAGAGTGCACCGGTGTGGGCATCAAAGGAAACGAATACATTATTTTCTCGGTTTATTATGTTTTTGTTTTGACTATATTTGATAAAAAAATAAATAAAATGAGGACCTACCCTGCATTCTAGCCTGAACAGTCTCTTAAGTGAAGCAGTAAACTCATAAACTTATAACCTGACAAATTCATAAATTCGAAGTCATTGTTATCAAAAAGGTATTTATTAAGAGTAAGTTATTAGGTGGCTTACGCAACAAGGAAAGAAACTAAGAAACTCCTACTTAAATACGATTGGTTGAGAGGTGAGTTTTATAGTACAATACATTATGGTATCTTTATTATGACACTTTTTTACAGGGCTACTTTTCAATATTAGTAATGATCTTGGTCTGTAGGAGAAAATATGCTTGTTTTCTTGAAGGTGTTGAGTTGTTAACGAGTTTGTATATGCTAATATAATATTGTTCTCTTTGATATTATGCCACTATTCACTTTTATTTCAGAGAAAAATGTTAGGTATTCAAACCAATCCACAATTATTGAAAGAAACACATTTCGAGGTAATGAAATTATCTTAAAAAAAAAAAATGAATATAGTTAATCTACCTTTTTGTATACAACTCCCATAAGGCCTGTCCTTATTTGCACCGCCTGGCGGGTCACCATACTCTGGTACACATTTTGAAACAGCAACATACTGAAGGTAGGAGCGATGATTCCTATCAGATACAAGTACAATATCCACGGTTCTTTTTTTCCTTCGGCTTGCAGGTGAGTTAAGAGCAAAGAGAGGAAAAATGGTTGAAGAACTATTGAATAAAAATAGCGAGCTAACCACTCCAAAATAAAACATTGGGCTGTTCATTTGCATCACTGCACGCCATAACTGTGGCTTTGCACCTGATAAGTGGCTGGTATCACATTCGATGTTCCATTGCTCAATTAGTTTGTCAACAGCTTCCTGACTTGATGGTAGGTCGTCGGTAGCAAAAAGATCGTCGTTTTCTAAAGGTCGTTTGTTCCCAAGCCGCATGATGCTGCTCATCCACCCAACTGTTAGGTACGACAACGGACCAATTTTCACCACCTTTTCCTGGCCATCGTCATCCTTGACTTCATTTAACTTACTAAATGAGTACTTCCCCATGCTGTGGTTTATGTATTAACCTGTGGATATGTATTGAAGCATGTATTCACAACAATGAAACTCGTAGAACAATTAGCAAATATATATTCATGCTTTTGCATGTTTTCAATCGGCTCAAAACCATTTAGCTAAGTTGCCAATATTTCTTTTTATATTTCTAAATGTGCTAAAAATTGGTAATGGCATTGAAAATCAAAGTTTTGAAAGATCTCCGTCGTTTAAACAGGAAGTTCCACTATAAAAGGGACTGGTCAGGCCACTTGCAACTTTAATTAGCACGCAGCCATTGTGGAGTGAACATCTCCGATTTTACGCTTCACCGATTTCTTACTTGTTGCTCACAACGCGAAATTCAAAATTAAGAATCTGAATGTGAAATATCGAATTTTGAGCTGTAAAGAGTACCTAAAAGCTACAAAACAACGCTAGTATCACCCAACCACTATATTTGCACTGTGTATTTATTTCTTACAATATGAAACCCCGCTCTTTAGAACGTGTGTGTTTGGAACGAGAAGACTCATACACAAGCCAAGTTTGTCGTGGTTGCAAAATTTGAATTTTTAAATTAGAAGCTTTGAGGTGTGAAAAGAGAAGGAGCTCTGCCTTTTATACAGGAACTTCGTGTTTAAAGCAGCTTGGATTACAACAAGATTTTAAGCAGGATAAGCATTATACTGTTACACATAGATCGAGAGAATCACAAGACCTTGCTTTTCTAATGAAAGACAACTTGCTTTATTGTTTTCATCTCATAAGTAAAATTTTACGAAGCGTAGATGATTAAAAAATTTGTAGTAAAAAAGATACACATAAAAGTGCTGTTACTCGTGTTTCACGCTTTCAAGGTTTACAAAACGTGTTCTTTTTATTGTAGCTCTGCTCATCTGTATTGAAAGCTCTACTGAGTCTGTGTCCGCAAAGTTTATCGTCACTTCCATTTTTACAATCGTTTTCGCCGTTCTGTGTTCCGATACAAATCTGTATGATTCTTATAAATCTAGAACAAACTGTTTTGCACTATTCAAGTGGGCGAAGCCGTGCTTCTTTTCAAGTAGGCTGGATGGGGAATTATGCGATGGAGCGAAAAACGTTATTTTCGTCAGCAAGGTTGTAGTGAAGTAAATGCTGTAAAGAGTCTTTTTGTTTCAATATATATGTATGTATAGGTACGTCAGCAATACTGTTTTTTATAATTTTTGATACTTTATAGTCATTTTCATATTTGAGGAAGCGGGTTTCTAAAGTGACGAAGAGACTCGTAAAGTAGCTTTTACAAAATGTTTTTGGCCAAGGGCCGTATTGCAAAACACTTGGCTACAACACTCAGTGGTCTTTGAACATACTTACTGAAATTAAGGTAAATATCTTTACCTTTAGATATCTCATGTAACCAGTTCATACATGATATTGCAACAGTTTCATTAAAAACAATTTTTTCCTTGTTCTAAGCTAGGTTTTGTTAAACTTGACTCTTAGTTCTAAAATTGCAAAGCCTTCTTTATTTTCGAAAGAACATCGTTCTAATTAGCTCAAGAATGTTTTAAATTGACAAGAGTAGAATTACTTTGCATGTATATATGAAAACATCAGATATGTTTTTATCAGTCTGCACTGTTCAGTTTTTTTCCATAATTGTAGTTAAGGTGTGTTTTTCTAATTAAACTTTAAATCACAGTTTAAGAGGACTGAGGTCCATTATTCGTTGAAAAAAAACGCCAAACGCGATGCACTTTTTGCGACGTACAATAAAAGTAACGAAGATAACGAAGCCACAAATAGCCGCAATGCTAGCAATGTCGTATTGTAAGAACCATTATCTTTCACATCACGTCTGTTTTCTAACATCAATTGTTGTCAGTTATCCCGGCCCTTTACATAGCGTTGTATCGATAATGATGCTAGAAAGAAAACTCTGCTTCAGCGTTTTTGTGCCGACTCTGCTTGTAATCACGTCATACTTCAAAATGAAGAACAACACCAAAGCCAAAGCATGGAAGGCGCGAATACAATGGGGTTTTACCAAACTCGTACAGCAAGGCAAGAACTAGATCTAAAACTGAACAACCGATAACTACCAGTTCGGAGAAAAATTTACTTTAGCATCAAGGAAATAAAGTCTGTGTCTCGTACCTCTCTACGTATTTGTTCTTCTTATGATGCGTCCAATATCTTATATTCTAAGCTTAGAAACACATAGAACAATCAAAGCTGACCCGTTATCAATACCAGGTTTTATATCGGAATTAGACAAAAACGCACTTAAACGTTACCACTCCTTTTATTTTTCCTAATTCTTTATTGCATTGCCTAAAGGCACAATGCAGCATTTCCGAATATTCGAGTTATATTTTTATTCTGGAGTTTCATCGAATCAGCTAGCGCAGATATTGCTTTGTGGTCCCAGTGATAGGAGTTGTTCTACATAAAAGAAACGTAAACATGTACGGTAAACGAGCCGAGCAGAGGTGGTGATTACAATCATGTATCTTGGTGTGCCGTTTACAGCTGCCAACAAAAATAGCCCTACTTACTTCAAGCACTTAAAAACACTAATAGCTATCATTTTTTATTGTTGTTCCAATCTAACTTAGGGGCCGGTTATTATTTACCGCCTGGGGAAATCAGAGGATTTTGGGGGGGACAATTCGGTTTTAGGAGGAACGGAGGGGGTAGGGGTAGGGGGCCGCTCGTCATAAATGTGCCGAACCTTCAAAGAGAGATCACCCGCCATACCGAAAGCGTTTTAGGTTTGGGGGCAAACATTCTGTAGCATCTCTTATTAATCCACTTTGCACCTGGCTGATCTTGGTTTCGTTCATTTAAAATGGCCGCTACTTGTTCTAGACTTTTGGTCGAGGTCGTGCTGAAACACCTTTTTGTGGCAGTCACAAGCACGGATCTTGGTGCAGCCGCTTTACAAGTTTTTTTGTTTTCTCTCCACAGCAGTAAAGGAATTATTCCATTGAATTAAATCAAAAACCTGGGTGGCGACCTCGATTGAGCTCAAAATCCCTAAAAAGAACTCTCTAACATGCTGATGCTGCTGTCCGCTCGCTAGAGGCGGACTGAAACAGTTCCTTCCGTTTGCTGCCGATTGACGCCCATATACCAGATTTAGTGTTTAAGGCGCTGTTTGTATTGCTAGATAGAAAGGCTTAGAAACATCGCTGCTCGTGCACCTCTCTACGCCTGTGAGGCACGTTTGATGTTTTGACACACATCGTATTTCTCATTCTTTAACAGGTTGTTGAATTTCTTTTGTAGATCCTCGATATCGTTATTAACAGCCCATTGTACTTGTTGCTGCTGAAGGAGGTGGTTTTGAGTCCAGCTTTCTTCTGGCGAAACGCAGACTTGTCAATCCGAGGAATAATGGCAATGTAAATTTTCAACCTGTTGCATGTGGATTCGATCTCTGGTAGTCAGAACTTGTAACTGACCAGCGCGACTGAAAGATAGAATTGCTTATTTTCGTTTCTTAGCAGCGGCAGATGATAAGCCACCAATGAGTCAATAACACCTGGTTGTTGGCAGAAACCGATAGACAACGGTCTTCATAAAAGTGACCACCATCTCCCACAAAATACCACCTCAGTGAAATTCCTTTGGGTCTGTTTTCCACATTCAACTGAAACCTGCTGAATCGGGAGAAGGGGTGGGGGGGGAGGGGGGGTGGCTCATGAAAGTTACCAACACTTACGAGGGAGCCCGGATCACTGTAAAGTAACGAAACTTTGGGGGGATCAGTTAAAGCTTCGTATCTAGCTAAGCCAGCAACATTCCCCCCTTAGGGAAAAAACAATGACCGGTCCCTAAGCTCAACTCAACCGTTTTCCAATGAAAATGAAACATGATTTTTTAAACTGATGCCGGGTTGAACCGATTAAAGTGAACTGGCAGAAACTGAAGAAATCTTGAGGCATCTTATATAAGAATTCGTCAAGGACATCAGTCGAAGCATGGAGCGACCGGAATTGGGAGGATTTAGATCGATTACATAACGTGCTCACGTACAAAGCATCTAGAATTGCTTTTTAAGGGTGGTCTAGTGATACCAAGATAAAACCTATTTCGTGCAAAAATCACTTACAAACAACAGCTTATCCCTCATTCCTTATACAAGCAGCTTTAAAACTGCATCTATATAATAATATAATAATTAAGATATTTCACGAGGAAGCCTCAGTCACACATCGGTGGTTTTCTTGGGGGTCCTAAAAACACCTCTAAACATCTCTAAGCATTGTTTGTCTTCCAGCCCAGAGAACTAGGGCTGTCAAAGGAAGAACAAAATCTGGAGGTTTTGGTAAAAAACGAAACCAATGCAAGCTAAGTGAATCATTCAATAACACGTTTCTTTATATTCCTGGATATGACACAGAAGGGACTGAAACCGCAACGGTGATGGTGTTTTATGTTTAACATATATTCGCTCTAAAGAGTTGTGGCTCTCGGATTGCTGATCACGAAACTTCTTGTAGCGACCACTCCCTGGTATTCGTTATTCGAAAGTTGCATTTCCAAGTAACAACAAAACAAATATGCTACTATGAAGTCATTCAAGAATATCATTAAAGTTTCCTTTATAGAAAAGAACTAGATTCCTTACCCTGGGGAAATGTTGAATGTTTAGACTCGCCTGACGTGAAGTGGGACTTCTGGAAGCGACTCTTCACAAGTGTTGCTGACAACTATGACACGCACCACCCAGAGCAAAACGAGTGCGACACAAACTGTCACCCTGGCTTACGCTTTGGCCCAAAAAATTGATAGTATATTCTCGTCTACACGTAGCCGGGTGTTTTCAAAAACATAGACTTTTTCCTACGTATTTTAAAAAAATCTGCGTCCACACGTGGCGTTTTTGAGTCGTATTTAACCACCCACACTTAGCCGGGTGTTTTCGAAAATGGATTTTTTTCCTTCGTATTTTAAAAAAATCTGCTTCCATACGTGGCGTTTTGTAACCGTACGTGCGATAAAGCGAGCCATTAACCTAGGCAAGACGTCATCGTATTTGAAAACTTCCGCTTTTGCCCGTACACACGAATATGTTGCAACTCAGTTTTTAAAAGTCTCAACCCTGGAGATACCCTGGGTGCCAAGTTCGATCGGAACAGCGAGTATACCATTGGTCTCCAGGGTACCCTGGAGAGCGTACATGAAAACCTCCGTTTTCGGTGTACCGGAAAATGACGGTTACGTGTGGACGGTAGCCGTATTCGGAGAGAAAAGTCTCCGTTTTCGAAAATATCCGGCTACGTGTGGACGGACTGTAGTGAGTACGAAGTTGTAAAAAAAATAGAGTTAACGTATACGACAGTTAAAAGCCGTGTTCTATCATAATAAATTTTAACATAATTCTGTTAACAATCGACGATGTTTTGTCGCGGTTTCATTTCATGTTCAGTTTTGAGCGCCTGCCAAGTGCTCAGTCGAACAATATTTACTGTTAATCTTAGTGTCCAGCCCATTTCTGTTTGATGCAGATTGTTATCAAAATGTATTTCCAACTCACGTTTCTAAGTTATTGAGTTTAATATTGCGAAGAGTCTCGATTGGACGAAAGAAATTCCCATGAAAATTCGCCACGTTCAGTTATTTTAGCAATACGCGCGACCAGTTTAATTCAGCGCCTCGGTGCATTTTATTTTACCCTTTTGTCATTTTAAAATAGCTAGAGTTTGCTTAAAACATAGTTTCGGTGGACCTCTGATCAAAGCGCCAGCACCTGACGTGACGTACGTTCAAAATTTCAAACGGGCAGACGTCTCCAAGGGACAAAACAACGCTTGGAGCATGCTACGATATACTCAAAGAAACCGTGGCATTTCTGTCGATCAGATTGACTTAACGAGATAATGCATTCTCGGCGTGGCCTCAAAACTCACTTGCTACTGTTCAGCATAACAAATCTTAGAACTTCGTCTATTTCGCTTTTCCCTCAATAAAGATGAATACGTAAAAGAAACGTTTGCTTCTCGAAGTTTGTCCATGGTATTTTATTTTATTTTAATTTCTCGTACTCCCCGTTTGAATGATACATTTATCAGTTTTTATCATCTGAGTCATCCGACACTTTAATGACAGCTCGGCATTAGTTAACGCGCGTTCAGTCAAGCACATTGATTAAACATTCCGAAATATCGTGTTAGATAAGACTTAGGGACTTAAGTGTGACCACAGCCTTACTGAGTCCATCCAAACTGCTGATCAGTTAAATTAAACATTTCTCTGACACTGGCACAAAACCCGCATCTGCTCTACCAGGAAGCGATTATGATTGTGGACAATATGTGTCCAAAACAATCTCAACATTTCGCTTGAAAAAGATGTCAATGAAAGTTGTACCTTAAAGTCTTCAAATCGTGTTTAACCAGAAAATCAACTGGGGTATACAAAATCTGTGTTAAGGCCCTGTTACACTGTGCAATTTTCTCAGTAACTTGTCTTGCAATGCTCCTCGGAACGTTAAAACTGCTGTAAAAGTGCGAGACAAGTTGCTGGAGGGGTGATACAATGTGCAATGGTGTTGTTAGCTGCTGCAATCCGTTGCGAAAAGCAGACCTGAGTTTTACTTTGTGCAATGCTTCGCGCAACAAAAAAATTGCAAGATAACCCATGTTACACTGTGCAATTCTCCAGCAACTTGTCTCGCAATCCCATTGCGAGACCAGTTGCCGAGAAAACTGCACAGTGTAACAGGGCCTTTAGACTTCTGAAAACGCAACTGTTTTTACTGCGGGCTTTTTGCGCAGCATTTTCAACAAGTCGATAGAAACCGGCATGTTTCCTACTAAATGAAAAAACGCCAAAGTCTTCCTGCTATATAAAAAGGACGAAAACTCTGATCCGAACAACTCCCTACCAATTTCTGTGACGTTTCTTTCGTTCTTCTGACTGTTACTTTAATAGTTAACTGATGAAAGAATTGCCATCTTCTCACTAAGAATAGTCCGGTGTCGTTCCCTTCATTCAACAGTCACACCACTGTTTGACGCAACAAATGAAAGGTACCTAAATATCGATCACGGAAACATAAAACGCCGGCGGTAGTTTTTTCTCGATTCCCAAGGCCTCCGAGATTCATGAGATTCATTTCTTTTAAGAAAACTCGAGCTCTACGCCAACGGGACTGGTAGACTGACTCTAGTTGGTTTAAGTCTTATCTTACAGAGCAAAAGCAAGTCTGTGTGGTTGCAGAAAGCACTAAAAAAGCCAGAAATATTGCTTATAGAGTTCCGCAGGGATTCATTCTTGGACTTTCGCTAATACTGTTTTTATTTACATCAAAGATCTTCCTGCGCGCGTGCTGAAGAACGGCTTACTGTATAGAACAATCAAGAATTGGCGGGAAAAGTGATTTTATGGATTTCATTATCTTTTGGCTAGAAAAACATTTGGGCAAACTATTATTGACAGTCAGGATAAAACTTTCAAAAGAGTTTTCGTTTTATGACGTTTGGCAAAATGTGAAATGTCGTGTTCGGGTACGACACGCCCCTGAGTCTTGTGAAGAAGTACACAAGTTCAACACTCTCGTGACGTAAAACGCTCCATCGTATCATTGAGAGCTTTTGCATTGGATCAGTTGGTAACCTTGTGAGCCCGTAGATCAGAACATATCACAAACAAATGCACTTTTAGGCAGATTTTGGTAAGTCTTTAAATTGTTACCTTCAGCGGGCTGAGAAAAGCATTTTATTGAAGAAATTTCAATGGCAAAAATGATGCCCGCTATATTGAGTCGAACAATCTGTTATACATCTTGGGTAATGCATAACAAAACAGAAAAAAAAGATTAGCATCGTTTTTATGATTGAAAACGCACTCATTGAGAGCTGCTAATGCTGAAGACACTTTCAACAGATAACACAATTGTTGCACGACCGAAAACAAGCAGATGCATATATTAGTTATAATGTGTTTCAAACACGTAATCCTTGCTAGGATTTTACAAAATTATTTGACAATAGAACAGTGTACTGGTGACACAGAAATAAAATTTTATCTGTGCTTCGACATTTCACCAAAAACAAACTTTTTTAAAACACGGCAGGATAGAGATCGAAAGATAACTCGCAATCGACACCAGGCAAAACAGACTAATTCAAAAGAACATCCACGACACTCTTCGTTGTTTCTTTACTAAAACTTGTTGTTATAATTCAACAAAAAGTTTTTTGACTACATTTATTTATTCATTTACTAGATAACATTTCAGTAGATGGAAACATCTTATTATTCTAGTATTTACTGAACTCGACTGTGATCTCTAGCAGTGGCAGAAGATTTTACTGTTTCGCTAACACAGTACTAGAACTACTACTCGTTCGGCAAGTATGATGCATGATACAGAAAAGTTTCTGTGCAATGCAGCGAATAACTTATCCGATAAAATCACGTGAAAGAGAAACCTAGAAAAAAGTGTACGGTAGAAGCTAATACCAATAGCGATCGTCTGAACGCAAGCAAATTTTGATAGCGTCCGTCCCCGAAAAAAAATTTCGACAGTGTCTGTCCGATTAATTATTACCACAATCAATATGTAAAAGAAATGGGAGTAATACGATCATAAAATCAGTTTTGACGCAGTTCGACAATTGGTGAACGTACCTTTCGATATGACCTTCATTCACACTGCACATAGATACCTTCCATTCAGTAAAAGTGTTTTAAAAGCTAGAAGTAACCAAGGATTATGAAAATGCTGCGATCAGCGAAATAGTAAAATATGCATGCTACATTTTAAACGAGACAGTTATTACTCGGCCCGTAGGGAGCTAAGCACTTCAAGATGGCGGACTGTCACGGCACATTCATTATTCGTAGGCTATTGATTGTTGTTCATAGTTATTTATGGTTAGTTAGGGTTAGGGTTGGGCCAGAACTTTAGATAGACACACAAAAAAATGCGCAGTATTGGCAGCAAAGTGATGGGCTAATGTATTGGTAGTGAATAGTGACTCCAGTTTGTGGGATCCTACGTTCGAGACTCGTCATGCCCACCATTCTTCGGTATTTTTAACTTCTATTTTTTTCCTTGAAATTTTTCTAAGCACGAGTCGCAGTTTTAGCAATGTCGCAATTCTAGTAAGCGCCATCTTGAAGTGGGCGTAGAAAAAAATCGATCGAGACGGTGTTTCCTTTTTTGTCGTGATTTGGTTATAATCGATTTTTATAGCGATTTGAGGCGTGCTATTAAGCTTGTATTGGATTTGCCCACACGTCTTAGTACAGTGGTCATTGGAGATCTGGTGCACATGCTGCAAACGCCAGGCGGACGCTCTAAACTACTGAGAACAAGGACTTCAACGAGTGTAAGGTCATTACCTGTATTACATTATTACGTGCTGCATCAAATACGAATAGCATGAGGGGACTGCATTATTATGTCAACGCTATGGGCTGTCTGGAATCTTTGTGAGTTGAAGGGAACAAGTGTAATTGTTGAATTTTAAGTTTTAATTCAAGAAATTTGGGTTATTTTTAAAGAAGTGAACTTAATTGAAAAAATGGGTTTTGTACATGTTTTAAGCAATCGTTTCCGTCGGTAAATAGTGGATTTAGAGCGAATACGCTATGCCGTTTAGAAGTGAGAAGTTGTCAGCCGAAACCAAAGCCGCGCCGATGCTAATTTCCCTTTCGTAAACGGTCATTGCCATTTGGAACAGTCGTTGGCATTTCAATCAACAGTCATTGCCGTTTGTAGTATATTATACAGTAAAAAGAATGCTAAATTGCCGACTTTGCTGTAGCTTTGTTGCTTTGATGGTGATAGTGGTGACGTTACTGCCACTTTCTTGAGACAGAGGGGTCAATTACTATCTCAAAAACATTTCACTGCATTAAAATTTATGAAATCGCTTTTCCACCCAGTTTTACAAAATCACTTGTTTCAACAAAAAGTCATTGTGTGTTTGTGGCTGTGCTTTCCGTGGTCTTCATATAAGTTGCGAAACTGTTCAGTTTGAGTGCTGATAGAATTGTCCTCAGTTAACGTTTCAGGCTTGTACGATTTTTCGGTTTGGGTTTCTACATTTTTTGTCACGACAGTAAAAACTTGAACACCAATATCTTTGGGATTTTGATCGCTTTGGCACCGTGACTCGGCAGCTGCCCGAGCCGTTTTCGCTTCCTCGCAATTTTGCTCTTGTCCATTTGCTACAATCCTCTTCAACGCGAACTGATTGATCGACTAATAGATCGATAAAAAAAAACTATAAAAATAAATTTCTGGAAATTATTGAAACCAAACTGTTTCATACGAGCAGTGGTCTGAAGACAAGAAAATAACACATCATTATCGGAAGTTAAATTTTCTTTCGAACAACTCAGCGCAGCAACGTGAGTGCGTAGCAACGCAGTATGTCCCGGGGCCTGTATTTTCAGAAGGCAATGGGGCCAG
>JAOBRG010305201.1:0-15714 GCA_027574985.1 Umimayanthus nakama
AACGAAATTCCCATACAAAGTCTCTTAAAAATTATCAGGCTACTTGATCTACTCACTTCGAGTATGGGTCTCCTGTGTTTAGAACATGTAGTGTTGTTTAAATTTTACCAATGAATACTATCATTGTTTCAAGCAAGTAAAATTACCACAGGGAGGCTAATACTCTGACCAGCTATTTTTATCAAGAACTGAGTTCTCCAGTGCCCGACTCATAAGTATTAAACCTAGACTAACTTTTAATGAAACCTATAGACTGAGTTAACCCAGAATATGCACTGTTAGAAATCGGGCAAAGACATCAACTCAGAGCGCAAGTCTGAAGAGGAAACCTCAACAAGTGAAACCACACCGGGAGAACTTGAAGGTGTTCTATTTGAAGAGGAACAGTTCATCGGATGACAAAGATGATCTGCAACTTTCAGCTTTAGTTGAGAAAGTTGGGGAAAATGTAGATGTAGATGTTGATACAGCTGACAGATGCTTCAAGGCAAATAATAAGGCAATTTGTTATAAGTTGTATCATTGTTCATTGAAATTTAAGATTGCATCGAGATACAACTGTAACATGTGAGTATTGACCATTTTGCTGATTAAGATTGGTGTACTTCTTTAATGTTGTATGTGATACTCTATACAGGTCTTACAGATATAAAGGAAAATGTGATAAAAAATGAAATATTCGAAGTTGAGTGATGGTGGTTGGTCATGTTTTTTTCTGCCCTTGTCGGGTGTGGATCACCAACATTTTGTGCCATTATGAGGGGTTGGGTCATGCTTTTTTGGGAAACCGGGTTTTCCTTTCCTCAGGCCCAACCCCCGTGTATTTTCTGACCAGCCCCTAATATACATTCACGTATTGAATTTCCAGATCAGACAATTTTGAGCCACAGCAATTTTAACAGAAAAATTTAGACCAAAACAAAATCTAATTGTACTTCCTAATTTTCAGTTATAAGAGGGATCTGTGGTGGCCTCCTGTGGATGGCAGATCGCATCACATCTGTTTGACTGTCGTTCTTTTTCTCTCGTCTCGCCGCTACAAATTCCAAGTTTATTTTGACGGACATGTCTACTACAAAGACGTCCCTGGCCCGATCCCAAACATGGAAGGAATAAATTTAGGAGTCCTTTCTCTTGCCTCAATTGTCCAACAATCGGGGAGAAAATTTGTTAAGACAAAGGCTTTCTTAGGGGAGATGAACAACGTCGACATGTGGAGCAGAGTTCTCTCCGCACAGGAAATATACAAAATGAGCCGTTCGTGTCTGATTGACAATGGAGGCGACCTCCTTGACTGGTCCAAAGTCATAAAAAAGCGTTACAAGATGAACAGCTATTACGTTGATGAGCTGCCATTAATCTCATGTGCAAAGCAAAGCTCTGTATGGTGCAATAACTGACAAATTTGTGTGTTCACTCTGCCCGGGGAGGAAAAGTACCCTCTTGGGTGCAGTAGGCGACGGGTTTAGGATTTGGCTCTGGTTCTTTTTTTATGTAGTGATTAAGCTTAAGCCCTTGTTCTCAGTACTTTAAGGAGTCCTATCAAACTAATATTAAACTAGCATGTTGGAGAAGTAGGACGTAACACCACTTGAGTATGCGCTGATATTTCAGCTGCAGACATGATCTGTAAATTTTCACAACGCTGGCGTCGATTCAGTGGAGCTTTTTAGAACATCTGTTGTATTCTAAGATAGGCAGCCTAGAAAGCTTTGCTCGTATACACGCGTTTAGCTGGATTATTTGGTTTTATAAAGGTGTAATTCACATGTCTTTGTTTTTGTGCGTCTGAGCAAGACTGAACTTTGGTTATATTTCCAAGTAAAGATTTTTATCTTTGGAGTCAAATATTGGTAGGACATACGTCACGATTGTCCGGCACATCCATTAAATACGAGATAGCTGTATACGCTATGTTTCAGTTTACTTTAAAACGGCGCGAGCATAAGCTATTGTGGTTAGCTTCTCGCGTATTCAAATTTAGCTTTTGAAATTAGGTTTAATTTTTATAACTTATAAGGTTAATGTTGTTTTATTGGGTTTTGGCAAATTTCATTTTTTGTTGGTGAGCGGGAGGGGTACAACAACTTCTTGTACAATGAATAAAAAATCGATTCATCGAAACCGGTTCTTCAATGATTGGGGAAAGCAAAACTTCTTTCCCAATACTTTCTGGAACGATTGAAGCAACTTGCCGTGATTTTGCCAAATTCAGGGAGGCATTCGCGCACTTTTATTAAACTACTTGAAGAAGAAAGTATATATAGTAAAAACTACTGCCTGCAGCACCTAAGTTTCTTAATTAACGTAGTGGATTTACAAAAGTATTTCCATCTAGCGAAACTAGTATTAAGGGCCCAGGGATATTGCGTTGCTATGTGTATCAAAAGCTGGCCGTGAAAGCAAGTAAATTACAAAACTTTAATATACTAATAGTAGCGACTCGTGTTTATGGCTTAGCTTCACAAAAGAGATCGTTAAATTAAGTGACCTCGCGGAAGATCAAAAATGAGAACCTCGAGTTTTTTTTATTTTTAACCAATGTGTGCTGTATTGTACCAACTAACCTAAGCACAGGAAAATAACTTAATTCAGCCGAGTGTTCAAGTTACTGTTATATTAGAGCGTCTGTTGAGAGGCTGGTCGTACCTCTTAGCAGACTTGGCACCGCTTAGGGCGGTTTATTTTTACGCCCACTTCAAGATGATACGGCTCATTTATTATTTATTATTCGTAAATTCATATCTAGGGCTAATGGCGCTTGTTTATGGTTATCTATGGTTAGTAAGAGTTAGGGTCGGATCAGGGTTACGTTTGTAAGGACTTTAGATAGACATACATAAAAATGTGGAAAGATGGCAGCGAGTGTGGTGGTAGTGAATAGTGACTATTGTTTATGAGGTCCTACGTTCGAGACTCGTTACACCCACCTTTGTTGGGCATTTTTAACATCTTTTTATTTTCTTGAGATTTTCTATTAAACTAGGAGTCTCAGTTTGAGCAATGTTGCAGTTCTAGTAAGCGTCCGCCATCTTGAAGTGGGAGTAGAAAAAAATAGCCCCCTTAGGTGTCTGGGACGCAGTTTTGTTTGTTGCATACAGCGTGGTACCTTTTATGACTTTTTCAGTATCAAACAGAAACATAAAATCGGGGCGTATTTTTAGTTCAAGTTTAGTTTGATAAGTACATCTAAACAGAGTATTAAGTAGAGAGGCAGGTACAATAAAGTTACACTGCACTCTAAGAGGCGGTGGGTGCGTGGATAAGCGAACAGTAAGGGCGAAGGGTTAAACAAAGCAACGGTTCGTGTTTCTGTGTAGCAGTTGGGGCTTTTATATTTATAGTTTTGTAGTATAGATTTCCTATTTGTCACCAGCATCGTTTTGGAATAGACTGAATTATCTATCAGTAGTAATACAAACTTAATTTGGAACGTTACATCATTACTACAGTAGTTTTAACGCAACAATAAGCAAATTGCAAACTTAGTTGTTTCCACTCAATAGTTACAATAATAAATGAGGTTAAACATGTTCCGAGAAATCGAATTACCGTGGTTAATAATATACATTTTGAAATCCCAAATGAATCCTGCTATTTGATTGGTTCCCAGCAGATAGGTTTGAGCATTAATTGCACAGTTTTTGATCTGTAATCGCACAGTTTTTGATCTGTAATTGCACAATTTTGATTAACCATTCACAGAGCAGAAAAAGGTAATCTGACCAATCACAGAACAGCAATATTGGCACACAATGGTCGGATGTCTACTGTAAACAAGAGAAAAATGGTGGGATGTCTCATTAAAACAAGAGAAAAATGGATGAAAATAGTCATAGAACATAAGATTTTGCTTTCTGAAAAATGATTTCAAAAAATGTATATAATTAATTGGTAATTGAACAGAGTGTCGTGCAATTTTGGTCTGTAATCATACTTGTGATTTCAAATCAAACTCGCGCTGCGCGCTCGTTCGATTTTGAAATCACGCGTATGATTACAGACCAAATTGCACTCCGCTCTGTTCAATTACCATTATTAATAACACCGCGTTGACTTTGTCTTGAGATTTCACATCCAAACCAGTAATTATGTTAAACGGCTGGGTAAATTCATTAAATTGGCGCCAAATTCCATGTATGTGTCATTATCTGTTGCGCGATTGGTTATTTTACCTTGGGAATTTAAAATACCCTGCTCACTGGCTCGGTACTTGTCACGGTAACCTCTACTGTTCTATAAAAATATACCATGGCGAATACTCCCACGGTAATGTTGGTCACACACGGTAGAACAAATTTACCACGGTAAAAGAGCCATTTTACCACGGTAAATAGGGCTTGTGTAACCTCAACTAATATTACCTACCAAACTACATGTATGTTTAAAGCCTGCGTGTGGGGCAGAAAACACCCTAGCATATTGATAACACACGACTTATCCAGAAACTTTGCTGAAGTTTTAAAAGATAATCCTCAAACAGTTCTCAAACAGAATAATTTAGGTAAATAAAAGGAAACTGAAGTTTTGACAACTGGCAGGTGCTTTTTGCTTATTCTTACGACCTGCATTCTAGCCTAAAAACAGATTCCGTTTTTGCACTCTTTAGCTTTCCATAAAAATATAAACTCTGAAATATGTAAGTCTTTTCAAATGACGTTGACTTGTTCAGCCAATCCTGGACAAGCCATACTGGTGCGACTGCCTTGGACGACGTGTTGGATGTAATTGATGACGTAATGCAAGTGTCTCTTTATCAAGTTTTGTTAATAAAAAACTTCTGCTAAACGCCTTTTTTATAAGAACCAGTAAATTTTGGCCGAGCCTCGTTGTACTTAACTTTATAGGACATTTTATCCTCGATGGTTATAAGCTGTTCGTATTTTTAAAAAAACTCATAAGAACAACAACAGTAAGAGATAACTCCTTAAAATGTTGCAAATGTACCTCATCTGTGATCGTCAAACCGAATAAATCGTAATGGAAATTCGATTGGACTCAGCATTTGGAGTATTTCAACACTCGATACAGGCGAATTTGAGGAAAACAATAGAGTTTTATTAAGAAAATTTGCGTTTATGATTTCAAATGCCAGTCTATATTGCTCCTACGTTGTTCTTAATATTTGGCCAAATTTGAGTCAGTTCTTTCAAAAAAACGTGTATTTCATTTGCCTTTGAGGGGGAGGGAAGGGCAAGCAATTTTTAATTCAACACAAATATCAAAGTGCACTTCCGCAAGGGAATAAAACTTGCCAAAATTTACTTGCCCCAGATAACTTGTGAATTCTTTTTGGGGGGAAAGACCTTTTCTCTTCCGTTTGATTCTTCCCAAACAACTTGAGATGGCGCACCTTGTGCGTTGGTTCTCATGCAGTAGTCCAATGATTCCCTCTCCTCCCGGCCGAAACTTTGCTAGAGGCTTTTGAGCATGAAGAAGTGTTGCCCCGGAGATGAAGGATTTGGATATAGGTACCTGAACTTGAAGATCTTGGGCAAACGGCTCGCTGCTGTACTGTTGAAGGTAAGAAAAACAGTTTATTATAATAAACCATCCTTTGCGACCAAAAGGTAAATTATGTCCCGTTTCCATACTAAATTTCTCCTTGATGTTAAAAGGTATTTAATCTAACGATGTGCGTTGTGGGATCATATTTTTGATGTATCCATGGCCAGTTTTGTGCTGCTGTCCTTCATATCTGTAGCAGAGCGAAATGTGATGGATTTTCGGCATTGTCTTAAGACACGCCGTCTGTTGCTTTCAAAATTTGTAATGCTCCAATGATCAACGGTAGTGTAAAACAAACGTTCAACTTACCCGAAACACCAAAGATTAATAACAAAGGCTGTACTAATATAGAACAAGTTTTAAGATTGATGGACATTTGTCTTTTCAAACTTTGCGAACTGGAGATATTTCAGTAGCAGCGACAAAGCAACGCGTAAAACAATAGGCTTAGTTAGAGGGTACAACATGACGGGCAGGTGAACACACACCAAATTGGCCATCCGCCTAACGTAGCCTCAGTCACTGGAAGCACAAGTAACAATGAGAACTTTGAAACATAAAATTTCCTACTGTAAAGGTTTACGCATAACTAAGGATGCGTTTTTACTGTACCGGAAAGCTGTCGTGCCGTTGCGAAAACAATAAAGAATAAACTGTCTGTTCACACCGTAGATTTTGAACAATTTCTTTTGGCACACTTTTCGTGCCGTTAAATTGAAATTGTTCCTGTTTCATACACTCAAGTGCAACAACTTTGTGTCGGCACAACATCTTATCCGTAATAGTGTTAACGAGGCCTAAGGCTAAAAGGTGTATGCAAAACATCATACACCAGCAAGGCATACAGAAGGAGTAGGGAAAACAGCTATTTTAAAAGTGATTTTTCGACAGTTCAACCTCTATTAATTTTCAAAATAAATGTTGTGTGAATATTTTAAGCTGTTATAGGACTCAGTTCAACCTGACACGATGTACTTAGAAACTCACAATTTTTGGAAACGTTTACAATTGCCTTTGGTATAGAGCAGATTGTGTCTGTACGTGTCCATTCCCCATATCAAATCAAAACTGCTGACTGCTGTTTAGGCAATTGCAATACTTTTAACTTAAAAGCTGGTTATGCCCTAATGAACGGTATGTTTATGCATCAAGATTCGCTAAAATACCAAGGTATATTAATACGCGACTCAGTTATTCCATTTTAAAACAAAAAACACTAATAAACGTCAGTTTATAGCTTCAGTCTGAGGAATCTACTCACCACATTCTTAAACGTTTTGCCCGTTCTGGGATCAACATTTGGGTCTTCAAATTAAAACAAAACACAATTATAACACTAGGGCAATTTCGGAAATTAGATGTGAAGCCGAACTTTGACGTTTATTAAAATTAAAATAGTCCGCTACTGTTAAAAGCGTAACCACCTGCAGCCATAATTTGGTCGTTTGTTTTGTCGGATCATTTAAATGTTGTGTAAGATTTAACAAGGATTTAACCCATCTCCCTGATTTATTAGCTAACCTTGAAGATGGAACAGGACTTTCAAAAAGCAGTTCGTTATAAACAATCAAACCAATTTTGTCTTTCAATCAAGTCATCAACTGACAAGATGTTTAATCTTGGAGCATAACTCAAGAATATCTCAGAAGCGTGTTTTCGAAGCGTGGACATTTTATGACAAACAGTACTTGGTATGATTGAGTCGTTTATGTTGTGATTCGTATCGTAACAAGCTCTCAATAGACTAATGACTGCTCCATTACTCGCATTCAGCAGTGACTGCTATTACTCTGGTTTCCTAATTTGTTTTTTCGGAAAGCTTCGGTTTTAGTTTGCAGAAATAAACTTTATATCGCTGAGAAACTCTTGTCCAAAATCTGTTACCTATCAAAACAAAAGAAGAAGGAAGCATTTTTAGCCGAAAAACTAAAGTGTATAAAAAATAGTTAAAGCTCCATTGATCGCCCCTCAAAAATTTTTTTGAAGCTCAGGCAGGCAACTTTATCATTGTTCTGACTATTGTCAATTTTTCTTATTCCTTTAGAGAAAACAAACCTTGACAAGAAGCTCAATGGCAGTATCGTGGCGGTCTCTAGTTGACATCAAATGTTTGGTTCTTGTTTTTACCTTGCTCCAGATTGTCACACTGCTCACTCTTCTACTCTGGACGTCTGGCGTTGCCGACTGTCATCAAAATAAAACACCATTTATCTTTCACGTTTGCAAAGAAACTGATCATGCTAGCAACAAAGTCACAGCAAGTTTCTCTGCAAAGGAAAACAGCAAAAAGACAAATTCAATCCTGGACACCGTCTGTCACCAAAAGAAGGATCAACGCAACTCCTTCATAGCCACAAGAGGAGCTCAGCCAACTTCTACAGCCAACCAGTTATCTACAGCTTGTGTGTCCGAGTTGGGCATCACGGAGAGTGCACGAGACGTTGGTTTTGCGTCTTTACTACTAATGACGCTAGATCACATTTCTTTCTGCGTTTTATCTGGAGCCAAACCCGTGGTTTACTGGAGAGGGGGATTGTCTTTTATAAGATCCAAGTTAAGAAAACCTTCGTTTAACTCATGGTCTTTGTTTTTTGAACCATTGTCTAAGAACGCAGAAACTGAAACTGAGAAGGCGATTTGTCTAGGAAGGATTTTACACGTTCCTGATTTTCTGAGCATCAAACAAAAAGTAAGCTTTTCACATGTCCGCAACCTGAACTCCGATTTCAGACCCAAACCGGTGCTCAGTCTCAGGTTTCGTAAGCCGAGATATCGTAACTCAACAAACATTGACTTTGAAGGAGTTATTTCAACGAACACAACGCTCTGGGTTCATTCTGTTCTAAAGACGTTTGTTAAGGTTAAAGAACCGATTCAGGAGAAAGTGCAGCGGTTTTATCACAAATTTCTGTATGGACATTACATCCTTGGAGTGCATACCAGGGGAACTGACCATATTCTCGAGACGGATCTCAGGCAACTGCCTAAACTGGGGGTCTGGGTACGAGAAGCTGAGATGATCTTCACCTCCATGCCTACTCCTAAGAGAATCTTTGTTGCCAGTGATAACATGGAAGCTGTTGACAAGTTTGTGGAACATTTTGGGAGAGACGCTGTAAGTATAGAACGGACCTGACGTAGGGACCGCGGATCGGGAGAGTAGGAGGCACGGGTCACCAATATTTCTTTAAATTAAAAAGGGTTAGCAAGAAAATGTGTCTTCGGCACCCAAATATCGATTATACTTATGATTCCTCCTCCCTCACCCCGAATCTCAAAGCTGATCCTGCTGGTCACCGAATGGGACTCATCAGCTGCCGGGTTTTTTTTCTGTCTATAAAACCCACTCTTTCATAAGTTCTAGTTATTAGTTTGGACAGGAAGATCTTTTATTCGGGAAGGTCTGTGCTAAATCTAAAGAGTAAGGTTGATAACACTTTTCTGTATTTTAAAAGTGTTACAAAACGACGGACTCTTTTTAAGTTAAGCCAATTTGTAGAACTAACATTCCTATCTCTCTTGGGAGTCCAATAAAATACAAAAGCAACCTGAAAACGTGTTAAAACAACAAATCATCTTTAAAAAGGCGGAAAGCATGTATATGAAGGCATTTTCTAGCTAGATTACAGCTGGCCCACTACTTGATTGCTTTTTTACTTCAAATTAATCGAGTTTTGTTATATCTTGAGTTTCTTTCTGAATTTTCAATGTCGAACCTTCTCAATAGTTCACTTTTCAGTTTTCCAAGCAGTGTCTTTATTAATTTTTTCCATCTGAAAACAGCTTGAGATGCAGTGAGCTTTACACTGTAAGAACATTTTACTCGTTTGTATTTATGCAACAAATTCTGTCATGAATATGGGCTCTAGTCATAATTCATCGTTAAGATAGCTCCCACCTGTTTTGCATTTTCCTAAGCCACTGAACTTTACAAAAAGGCTTTTCAAAATGGACATATTGAAAGATAAGTGCCAGTTTTTGCTACCAGGTGTTACAACAACAGCTAATTTATCAATTCTTGTTCTTCTACTAGAAACTTTGTTTCCCTAGCAACTTTACAGTGCCCCAAATACACCCTATATTTATCATTCGATTGCGTTTATACAAAAAATGGTTAGTGAATCTTCTTTTTTGTTGCCTCAAAATTGTCAGCACATAAAGAAACATTTTAAGAAAGTTTAAAAAAAATTGCCGGGAGGTCTTTGCGCCACCTTAAAATGTAAACGTGTCTCTTGATACGCAAACACTTTGACATAGAGAAAAGATATTTACCGAATGATTTTGATGTAAAATGCCATCGAATGCTAAAGTAGGATGTCTTTGAAATCATGTCAGAGTGCCATGGAAGCTAAAATGTCAGGGAAAGTACACGTACAAGGGTCGACAGGCTGGAACTTTATTGGAAAATCATTTCTCAACAAGTAGCAGTTTTTTTGCTACAGGCGAGCAAGTCATTTTTAAAAAATTAGCAGCATTCGCAAACGGGCAACTGTTTCGAGCAATCGTAAAGAAAACGTTGTGCTATTCTTTGTTCGTTTTTCTTTTCTCTACAGGTTGTATTCACCAGCTCTCTACGAGCTTTAAAGTACGACGGACCAGATATTCAACAGTCGTTGCCACCTTTGGAGAGACTGGCAACAGAAGTTTTGATTGACATTCTCCTGTTGTCGAAATGTCATCACTTCTTACATGGAGAGTCGAGCGTGTCTGCACTTGCACACTACTTCAACCCAAACATGACAAGCTACTTTCTCGGGGAACTAACGACAAACAAGGTAGACCACTTGTCGTGCTTTTCAGACCATCTCCAGGTAACAGTAGCTAGTGCAAATTCTGCTTTTCACCAGTACTAATCCGCCGGTCGTTTGGTTACTTTTCAGTCAGTCAGCCGTTAGTCGATTAATCAGTCGGTCGGCAGATCCTTCATTCAGACAGTCAGCCAAGAAGTCAATATAATTAATTAATCAGTTAGCTAGTAGGTTAGTAGTTGAGCAAGCAAATTCATGGTTTAATAGTGAGTGGTCAGTAGGTGAAATAGTAAGAATTTAAGAAGGTAGCTGGGTAATAGAAAAGTTGAACGTACGTAGGTAAATAAGCAAGTGGCTAACGTTTAAGGTAAATGCAGGTTTGAAATATTAAAAAATGGAGAGCAAGAAACGTGGAGAAAAATTACTGATCTTTATCTACAAGCTGACACTTTTCAATAGACAAAAACTTTTTTATAGCCACAAATGCTTTTTTGAAAATTTTAGAACTCCATTTGTGAATATTATATAGATATGTAGTTTTTAAATATATGTAAACTTGAGTTTTTTAATCTTATTGCCATTCAACTTAAGTCACCAATAAAACTTATTATTCTAATAGGTAGATAAGAAGATAGGTGGGTAGGTAGCTACGTAGGTGGGTAAGTCGAAGAGTAGGTAGGTATAAAGGTAGGTAGGTACTAGATAAGTAGGTAGGCGGGTAGGTAGGCAGGTCGTTACGTAGGTACGTAGATAGTTAAGCATCCAAGTTTAATATAAAAAGATGCTCTTTTTGTGATAACGTGAAACTAAAAACACGAGGATTGAGAATTTGTTACAACATTGATTGCCTACAACCGGTAGCAATCTGCTATGAAATACAAATAAGCCTTTCATAACGTTTGTTGGTATAGAAAACGATGAAAAGGCGAGAACCCGGATGTTCAAAACCTATTTGCAAATGGCAACTGAACGTAGCAAAAAACCTTCAGTCATGGCCATAATTCTTCAAATGTCACCTTGTATGTAAAGATCAGTAATTTTTCTCCATTTTTCTTGCTCTCCATTTTCTAATATTTCAAACTTGCATGGAGTCGGTGGATTATGGAACTATCTGGAAAATACAGCCGGATAATTAACAGTCATAGAAGTTATTTTATTGCACTGTAGACATATTTTAAGCTTTTTTAAGCCGGGCTTTGTCATAGTTTTGTAAGAATGTGTGTTACTTCGGAAAAACATTTGTCAACCTTTGTTATACTACAACTCGGACTTGCGAAAACGAATTCTTGTACGAGCCTTCTACCTCCTGGGCGAAACGTGGTTAAATAAAAAGTAAATTAAGAACTTAAAAAAATGATCGACGGGACTTCAATTACATAAATGCCGACTTTGCGCTGACTGCACCAAAGGTCACGTTATTTGTGTTAACTATATTTTCACAGGGCACGAACGATTTTAGTTATACAAATGAAGACCCAGTGGTAAACATGGATGAAGAAGATGACGATTACTGGGAGATGGTGAAGAAACACAAGGAAAACTCGCACACGAGTGTTTGTCCAAATATGCGTGCAAGTCACTTTCTTCCAGATTCGCAGCTTCCGTTTTTCTTCAACCCCTGAATAAAAATGCAATAAATCAAACATTTAAAATTAGTTCACTTTCATATTTACAAATTTTAGTTGGTTTTCAAAAATATGATTCTGGCTTGAGAATGTAAAACTAGTTGGCTTAAAGCAGTTGGAACTGAAACAGTAAACTTCAATTCAACATGAAACACGGCGAGTTGGTAAAGACGGGTCAAAGTCCTGAAAGACTATATTAATTTGCTGCAATGGCCCAAAATACCAAACAACACACCGGAAAAAAACACCGGAAAAAACTGGACAAAATACACTAACTTGTTTCAAACTGAACAACTGAGAGAAATTAATGAAACGCCAGTTTTTCGGCTTATCAAAAGATCACGTTAATCTTAGCAAAAGTATCGATTTCTAAATTCCTATCTTGTGTAGGGGCGAAGTTTTTGTAGACGTTTCTTTGGCGTTACGAACTATTGTACAGTTCTTGCTACATACCGGACAAAAAAGCACTAAAATACATACTGGACAAAAAACACTAACCTACTAACTGGACAAAACACACTAACTTATTTCAAACTGAGCAACTGGGAGAAATTAATGAAACGCCAGTTTTTTGGCTTATCAAAAGATCACGTTAATCTTATCGATTTTAAATTCCAATCTTGTATAGGGTCGAAGTTTTTGTAGACATTTCTATGACGTTACGAAATATTGCACAGTTCTTGCTACATACATTTCTTCACCTTCACAATAACTTCACCTTTATACAATATACCAAGCAAAAAGTTGGTACTTCTGCTAAATATAGCATGCTCTTTACAGCCGTTTTGATAGATTTTCGATTACTCTCCGTTTCAAAATTTAAAAAAGGTTTGACCACGCCTATTTTATGGTCTCTAATTTATCTATCTTAACCTATTTGCCAATTTTCCTGTGCCGCTGCAGTTAGAAATACACATGCCGGTACGGGAGCCTTTTCCATGCTTCTTGTTGAGGTTAAACACCGTTTTTAAAATAAGTTACTGTGACACCAAAAATTCCCGAACAAAGTGGCGACAACATTTTTCAGTTAGCCACGTTTAAATTCTTTAAATGTTCGTCCCATTTAGTCAACAGTCAACAGAAATGGGAGACCGTGTGTAAACTCCTTTTTGTGTTACAATAAAATACTTTTGTTTGGTAAAATAGTTCTTCAGTTAAACTTTACCACTAACTAATATCTCACCAATTGGCTCTCTAGACATGTACGCACACAGAAATCCAATTTGGAATAATTAAACGTTTAACTGGTAAATTAAAGCTACTGGCCATAGTGCTTCTCCGCAGCAATAGTTAAAATCAAAACTTGAAACATCAAAACCTCTAGAATTTATCTTCATATTTTCACTTCAGTTTGGAGCTCAACCATGGAGTTTTAAAGTTGCAAGAGTCATTCCTATATCTAAACCCAGATAAAAGAATACTGGAAAATTACTATCGTACTGTTTCACTATTGCTAGTTTTTAAATCTTATTAGTAAAATTGCACTGGTGATTATCGAAAATGACGCGCGCTGATTGGTCGAGAACTACGTTCTCTCTCGCTATAATCACCGCTGGTGATTATAGCAATGACGCGTGCGCAAAGCATGTTTAGGCGCGTGTTGTTTTAAATGAAAAATAGACGTTTTTTAGAAAAATTGCTATTTTTGTTTTGTTTTCTGGAGTAATCACCAGTGCAATTATACTAAAACAACTAGTCACCTCACTAGTATGTAGGTGCCTTACAGCCTTTCTTGAACACACTAAGCTATCATCAGATTCTTCTGATTACCAATAAAATTAAAAAAGCTACTGAAAATCACAACTGTCACTCCTTTTCCTACTTCTCCCCCTCCATCTCCGTTTTCTTTTCCTTTTCTTTACCTTCAGTTCCTCCTTCCTCTCACCCTCTTTCTCCTTTCTTTCTTCCTCCTCTTCCTCACCTCGTCCTCCTTGTTCTCCTCCTATCGTCATCCTTCTGAATGTCCTCATCATCATCATCTTCCCCCTTGTCCTCCTCCTCCACCTTATCTACCTCCTTTTCCTCCTTGTCCTCCTTCAATTCCCCTTCCTCCTGCTTGTCCTCTATTCCCTCTTCCTTCTCATTCTCTTCCTCACTCTCTCCTTGTTCTTCTCATTTTCCTCATAATCGTCCTGGTCCTCCTCCTCCTCTTCCTCCTCCTCGTCTTCCTTATCTTCTTCTTTCTCTTCCTCGTCCTCTTTCTCTTCATCGTCCTCCTTCTCCTCTCCTCCTCCTCCTTTTCGTTACCTTCTCCTCCTTATCCTCCTCCGTGTCCATCTCATCATCATCATCCACCTTTTCCTATTACACCTTCCTCGTCCACCATCTCCTCCTTGTCTTCGTCTCCTCCTAATCATCATCATCCTTATCTTTGTCGTCCCCTTGTCCCCTCATCCTTCCTCTACTCCTCCTCCTGCTTCTCCCCGTCTCCCTCACTTTTCCCCTCATAACGAATTCCAGGGTGATGGATTGAACTATGGGAGATGTCCTCCTTCTACCTCTCCTCCTTCTCCTTGTCATTCCCTCCTCCCCCTTGTCGTCTCCCCCCTCCTCCTTATCATTATCCGTCTCCATATCACCATCATCATCATCATCCTGCTTTTCCTCTAACGCCTTCCTCGTCCTTCTTCTCCTCCATGTCCTCGCCTCCTCCTCCTCATCATCATCCACATCTTTGTCCTCCCATTGTCCCCTCATCCTTCCCCTCCTCCTTCTCGTCCTCCTCCTCACCCTCAACCTCACCCTTCCCCTCATACTCAATTCCAGGGTGTTGGAATTGAACCATGAGAGGTGTGGAGGCAAGTTCAGAAAACTGACAAAGTATCATTTCTATACAAAGAAATAATTAGGTCCTTAGAAATTTTAGGGTAAAGTCACTTGGCGAAAAGGCGTAGAACATCAGTTTGTGCGCAAAGTGTTTCGGTCGACCACCCAATGGCTAAACAAACTTCTATTCTTCCCACTCCCTAACCCCTCCTTTATATCCGCACCCTTACCTCGGAACCATTTTGTTTTCAATTTTCCGTTTTCTCCCTCTCCCTCTTTTGTTGTTTTCTGTCCTCTTTTTTTCTGCTCCTCTCTTTACGAGGAGGCTTTCTTCACGATACATAATACACAAATTCAATCTTGTCCCTTATTGAAAGCGGAGAAGATACGAAGCACAGATTAGCTCTGATGATATTACAAATAATTATATTACTAATATTAATATTAGTATTAAGTTTAATATCAACAATAATGATTATATAATACAACATTTTGATACGAAACTGAAGCCTCCAACGTACAACTTTGGTTGTCGTTGGAGTGCCCTAAAACGATTTAGTTTACACGTTTCTATAAAACAAAGGAAGTACAACTCAACAGAACAATAATTAGGTTTCTGACAATTATATTTTGTAGAAGTAACTCGCGTTTACAGTTATTTTTATTTTATTTTTATGAACACTAAAGCAGGAATGATTTTTGTAACCTTAAAAACACCTTTTACATTGAAATATTTTGACCAGCCTCGCTTCCTTTATGTCTGAAAGGAACACTCTCCCTCAACCGTTCCGCTGTGATAACTGCCCAATCCACTCAAGTCTCCGCTAAACAACATCAACATCACGGATAAATTTAACTCTAGCCATTATCAGATCCTTGTCATGGCTAACTGCCGCTTTGACTTTGCCTTTTATTTGACTTTACTTTGACTTTGAATTTGACTTTGACTTTGACTTTGACTTTGACTTTGACTTTGACTTTGACTTTGACTTTGACTTTGAATTTGACTTTGCCTTTGACTTTGACTTTGCCTTTTATTTGACTTTACTTTGACTTTGAATTTGATT
>JAOBRG010305312.1:0-15714 GCA_027574985.1 Umimayanthus nakama
TTGCGAGCGTTTTGATTGGTTGAATTCAATCACGCGATTTGATAGACGCACGGGCGTGCGTCTATCGAGATTTAGATTCACGCTCGCACCATACAAAAAGCGCGCGAAAAATTGCCAGCTATGTTCTAATCCAGTTTAGAAATTCCTATCTAGCGGATAAAATTGGCGCGTTCTTAATTTTGATTGGACAATATCCACGGAGTAGGGGTTTGTCTGCTGGATGAAGGTATCCAGGCTTCGTACAACCTGGCGGGCCCAAAACTACACACACCATATGTTTGGCGTCTCTGTTCGAGAGTAGCTCCTTCAGTGATGGAGTTCGTAATGTTGATGTGTTGCAGATGGTCTTAGCAGCGCCTTCAAGACTCCTTGTGTCGTGTTTTGCGGACACCCCTCCCTGAGATATGGAGATGCAGTTCACTTCATGGAATTATGGGGCAAGTCTAGCGGGAACACCGTCGTTTTTACAGGTACAATAATGATTTCCGCGCAAATGAGCCGGCTTGCAGGCTAATGGTTATCAGGTTATGATACTCTTTTACAAAAGTGATTGCTGTCAGAGAACTTAACAGGAACTTTTATGGAAATTTACACTCGGTTCTCAGTATTTCTTTGTAAAGTAAAGTAAAGTGGTGTGTTTATATAGCGCCTTTTCCATATGAACATGTCCGAAGGCGCTTTACAATGATCAGTTTTAAACTGGCATCTGGCAGCACTTCAAAGCGGTCCATGTATGCTGGTACTCATTTTACCGACCCCAGAAGGAAGGAAAGCTGAGTGAACTTTAGCGGGAAAGAAGCCACCCAAATATTCAACCCTCAACCAGGCCGAGGATCAAACCTGGGACCACAGGATTGGGAGACAGAGATCTTACCACTGCCATCCCCCCTCCCCCTCCCTCCACTATAAAGTTTGTGTGTATCTTTGTATGCTGTACCTTACGGCATGAACTGCTGTTTGTCACTTTCCGACAGGACAAAACCAAAATTATGACAATGTTTCTCTCATTACAGAGCCTGATTTTCCCTACCTAGAAGCATTGGCTCCGTTCCAACCTTTAGCAATGAAGGTCAGTACGACACTTCATCACACAGTGTTTAGATGTCTAAGTATGAATCGACATTGTTTTTCGCTATCAGTCCTGATTTGCCGAAAAATATTGCTGTTGATTATGGACAAAAATAAAACTACAGAAATCACTTGAGAAACTTATGCAGCACTTCAACTTGCCACTTTAAACTTTTGTGTCTGCTTAACAGACCTTCCAACTTTCACGGTTTCGAGTGTCATCTCACGGTCTCACGGTTCAACCTCCAAATCTCACTGTGAGCCGAAATGATTGAGAAGTGATTAAATTCAGTCCGAAATCAAGTCTACAGTCTTTTCTGTACTTGCTTGGCAGTCGTATTTATGTAGCATTATTGTGGCAGCTCGGTCTCTTAGGCAAAGTTTTGATTAATCGACTCTAGATGGCGGAAGGAAGCAGTGATAAAAACTACTCCCAAACTCTAGGTAGGCAACCAAAGCATGCAGTAGTACTGCTAGTGTTGTATTTTCTTCATTTTGGAGCTTTTGTGTAAATCTCAAGGTTTGAGACACAAATCTCAAGGTTTTTTCCTCTTATTTTTCCAAACCTCAAGGTTTGGGAGTTTCAGAAGTTGGAAGGTCTGGCTTAATTAGTAGTGCTCAGCGGCCAAACTTTACTGTCCCCCCCCCAACTTACGTGTTCATTTGCTGTTACATGTACAGCGATCTTAAGGGGGCGCAACAGGGTAGATTTTAGTGGTAAGTAAAGGAGTTGGAGAGTATATTTCAAGGTTAAAAGAGTCAATAGGTCGCAACAAACTCTAACCCTAAGCGAGCAAACGTCACTCCTCGGATAGGTTACAAATTGGCATTCGTCCATTGAATATTAACTCCAAAAATTAGTATTAAACTTACCTAAAAACATAAAAGCTTCCTTCAAAATTAACACCCCCCCAACTTTTTTTCCCAAATTATCTTCAAAAATACTCAAAATATTTGTGAGCCTTATTCAACTGTAGTACTGTGTTCTTATGATTTAGATTTGTGATATTCCTAATTTGAACGGAGATAGTAGCCTTTATGACGTAATTGAGTCTGAAAATTCAACCCTACCTTGATTAACCACGACCATTTTGAATATGACCTTGTAGTTCAGTTGGTAGACCAACAGTGATCTATTCCGGAGGTCGAGGGCTCGTTTGGAACACTTTCCTTTCTAGGGCTGTAGCAAGGTGTCTTGTGCAATGTTTCTACAGAACTTTGTTTTATCACATTTTAACTTTTATATATATTTGTAGATAAGCCAGGTTTTGGGAGCTTTCACAAGCGCAAACATTTATCATGTTCTTTTGTCCAAACCACCTCCTATTTCATCTATATGATTTGCAGGCATGTTACTGTCCCATTGATCCAAGAATCAACTTCACCCAGGCCAACAAGCTCATACGAGAAATTAAGGTAAGTTAGAGATACAAACTCTGTGGACAATCCATACACAAAAGAATGTGAAAACCCTTTGATTATGAAACTAGCAACGATAGGTCCAAATAAAACTGAGCAATGGTGGCTTAAGTAATTGAACTGTTTAGGATTATAGAGGCGAATCCATGATATTTCAAAGAAACGGCGACTATTCATTGTCTTATCACCAACATATGTGATCTTGGGGCTTGCTTCTTATATTTTTTTCATTTGTTAGGTCAAAACGGGGGAGCTGACTGAATCCGCCCTTGGATTATGGAATCCAATTTAAAATATATACTAAATACCAAACACTGGATATTGAATTTCTGCTAAATAAATCCGATTGGCTCTCTGCTCACAGTATAAACCCCGTTTTCCCTAAACCGTGCAGTTCAGTGGTCCAAATATGGAAACTGACTCGGCTTTTGAAACAGTCGATAATAGTCGCGATGTTCACACTGACTGGCGTTGAAAACCTTAACTTAAACAGAGTCAAGTATTTGGTATTTAATATGTTGTTTATATATAGAGTTGATTTTTAGAATGATTGGTGTCGAAGTTTGCTTCAAGTTTAACTTCAGATACCGTGAGTGTAGGAGATGCTGTATTTTGATAATAAAATTAAGTTAATGCAGGCAAAAGGAGTATTCTATTGTCTCTTTTTCGTTCCAGCCAGGACACCTAGTGGTACCCGAATCGTACACTCGCCCGCCATCACTCTTACCGCACAGATCAGATCTTGTCATACAGGACGTGGTATGGTTTCCATATAATCACTCGTCTCTAACGTTAAAGTTTTCTGTATGGCAGAACACAAAATTAAATAAGAAGACCATGCCAATCAATAAAAAGAAAACGACAAAGTTTGGTTAAAGTCTTTTCCAAGGTAAAGATATAATTTTAAACATCATTCCACGCCTCGACTTCACAAGAGAAACAGAAATCGTAACGCTGCCACGAAATAACCGCCAACTTCCGAGTTTGTTTACGAGTTCAAAATACAGCATAAAAATACAAAGATTGCTATTTTTTACTTCACTTATTAACTGGTTCGGTATATGCTAATGTAGTTATTTACCTCAGTGTCGGTGAAATATCCTGGTCTATTCACCTCCACTTCGGTGAATAATTGCTCATTGTCCACCTCTCCGAAGGTGGATATTGAAACAATGACTGGCCGGATGACCTAGAATGGCATCTTGCGAATGCAACATACTACATTTCCTAACAAAGAAAGCTACGAAATAAGAAAAATAAATTTTTTCAGAGATAAACAATGTTTTTACACACAATTTGTTCAAATGTTGATTGCCTTCTGTCCTGATCGCCAAGCTCCGCTGATGCCTCTCTACTTGAACAACGACTGCTCTTCCATGGCTCCATTTTAAAGTCCCATCCAAGTCAACTCAACTTAAATAACCTTGGTTTATTAATTTGAAAAACAATTAATCTTAATCATATACTTTATATTAGTTACAAAGTTAACAATAACAAACCTTTAATCATTAAATTGCCACTCGCGAATGCGGGAAGCATCGATACATATCGTTGTAGATCATCGACAACGAGTATAAAGCGGTTAAAGAGAATTAACCAGATTGAGGAATTCGCTGTGGAACACGGTTAACTTATTCTAAAACTGTTAACTAAATACATACTAATGGTTGTTGCATTTCTAGGGAATTTGATTGGTTTCAATACTCAATGACTATCAACTTATTTTTACATAATCATCGGATTGCCCGTATAGGTTAAACAGCATCTTAACTAAAGTCTTCGCGAAAGGCAATGACTGAAAACGACAGGTTCAGTGGAGTTCCATTTTCTAACATTGAAGAACAGGGGATTTCTCGATTGAAAAAATTATTGTTTGGTCTATGCTAATGACGGTGCATGTTTTTAATTGTACAAACAGACTCGACTGAGTTAGTATAGCGATTCGAGTTATTGGTTGCAGCAATGATCTATGTATAATATGCTTTCTTCATTAAAACAGGAGTGCAAAGTGTCTACGTACAATTTTTTGGACGTACTTTCTCTGCCTATTACACGAGCATATGAGAAGGTCGCGCTTTCAACTGAGGTATGGTTTTACATAGACAGTAAGGCCTCGACCACACTAATGCGTTTTCATTTGAAAACGCATCGTTTTCGATACGTTTTCACCTCGCGACCACACTGCAACGATCGAAAACGGAGGCCGTCGTTTTCGGAAACGGAGACATTTGAAAACGCTTCTGAATCCGGAGACATTTTGAAAACGCATTGAAACTTTTTTTAAGTTGTTGTTCGAAAACGGAGCTTTTCAAAAACGCTGTCATCATGATTCAACAAAAAACCAGTTAACAGATAAAAAAATCTTGTGAACTTTAGTCTTTTAAAACAATACTTGCGGCACAAATATTGCAACTTGGTTCAACTCAATAACAAAACAGTTGGGAGTTTTAAAACTTCTTTTAATGCCAAACTTTGGCGACGAAAATGTCTTGCTCGTCCTTGCTTGACCGTTTTCAAAAAACGCATTATTGTGAATGGGTGAAAACGAATTGAAAACGATACAAAAACGCTATTGTGGATGTAAATCTTTTGCTCCGGTAAAAACGATGCATTTTCAAAAACGCATTAGTGTGAATTAGATGAAGAGGGGAGAAACAGACAGAACAAGCAGACAGACAAATCTGGACAAGTTTAGCACAGACTGTTAAACTTAACTACAGTCGAACTCGGTTCTAGTAGGGACACCGAATGTCTGTTTTACCTGATAATCGCTTTCAGCTACTGCCACACCTTTGTGTGCTGAACATTTTTTTTTATAAGAACAAACTTTACAACAACACCCAGGCTAAGATTTTCCCAAAAGTTAAGAACAAGCTGAGAACCACCACCAGGCTGAAATTTTGATCCGGAAAATTAAAGAAGTTTATTGAATCTTTGTCAGTACATAGAATGAGATATAAATGTATACGAATACCTGTTAGAACTATCTGGGTCATAGAGTGCTGGAGGAATGATAAGCAAGCTGGTGACGTTCGCGGACACAGTATAGACAGTTTATATATTTTTTTTCTCGCGTACAGCAGGATAAAATGTTACAAACACGTACAGTTTTTCTTAGCGGCGTATTATAGTTCCGAGTGGAATTACCAGGAATTAAGAACAATTCAAGAACAATTTGAGGCCAAAATCGCAAAAAAAATTTAAGAACTCAGGCCAGTGTGAACCCAAAATTACTGGTTCTTAAGAAAAAGCGCATATTTAGCTTTCCCAACAGCAACATGCTTTTATTCAAGGCTCAAACTTGCAGGTTAATGAAATATGATTGGTGCTCTTTTCCTATAACATTCAGTAGCAATTATTCTACGAACGCACGTTGTATATGAGCTTTCACACAGCGGACAAGGTGCGGAGCACCGAGTCGGCTATCACAAGCTCATTTACAACAAGCGTGAGTGGAATATTTGTCTTATTAAATACCAAACGCTTAAATTTGGTTATGTTGAGGTTTTAAATGTCAATCCGTGTAAACATTGCGACTGTATACTATTGCTTGCTGTCTCGCTGTCAGTTAGCCAATCAGATGAAACTCATCATTAAAAGTAAGAAAGTTATTGACAAGTTAGTTGCCTTATTACTACAGTGTGAAAACAAGAAGGGTTTTGCGGAATCAGTTAACAAAGAAGCGAACCAGTAGATTCTGCAAATCTCCTCCGAGAAATAAGACCAAACGAAAATGAGCATGCACGTCATGCGCGGCTGAGTGTTAACATTGCCTCTTGGTAGCACTGCCTGCTGGTATTGATTTTACTGTACATGTACCTTAAATAGAAGTTATTTCTAAATTTGGTCTTCAGTTACTTAATGGCTTCAGTTAGTCTGCCGATTAAATGATTTTATTTTTAAGCTCTTGAAAACTAAATTTTGTGTTTTTTTGTCTCTTGGTTGGGAGGAAGTAGCTAACAAAGACAAATAGAGCGGAGAAGAAGCTTTTTATACACCTTTTCACACTGGAGTCCTAATTAGGCCTAAAGTAGGTTGTTCATCCTACTCTTAGACATGATGTTTGCGTTGCAAAAATCTGTTCACACTCGCAATTTAAGTACATTACTTGCAAGTATTTTTTGTCAATAAAATTACCAGTCACAGTTATTAGATATAACATCCCAGTTTCACAAGTCAGCAAAAGTTTGCAGGTTTTAATTGCTTGTCTGATCTGGAGATGTGAAGTAGGATCGTAACACTGGCTCGATCAGTCTTTAAAAAGAAAGCGGTTCTTTTGATGACGCCATAAAGCTTTAAAGTATACATTTCAGGCTAATGGCTTATTTTGACTCCACTCACACTCAAAGTAGGGTCAAATTACAATGGGGGCTTACTTTGGACCTACCAAATTTACCTAGTGAGAAAGTGCCCTATATAACTCAAACAAGAGAACGCTATTGTAAAAAGTATGAATGGAAGACTGGAATGCCATTCAAAGTTTATGATCTAAATCATACCCAATTAGCGTGTAACAAGGATTGATATTTGCCTCCCTGCTTCTTACTTGCAGTTGGCAGGAAACCTTCATCCACAAGAAGTCCGTCCAGGGATAGCGGTTGCCACGGTAACAGGCACACTGGTAACCAAGGACAACCGCTACACTCTTCAGCCACTTGACTTTACGGCGGCGCCTACTGCAGACTCAGAATGGTACACATACAGTATTGGTTTCGGTTTTCTCAGGACAATTCGTGTTGTCTGAGGTTTGGTAGATTAGATTTTGCGTCTGAAATCTGAAATGTTACCGGACCTCTCAATTCCCACGGTTTTATTACCGTGACACTCGCGATTCTCAGAAAGATCTCACAGTCTCACGGTAAGCCACAAAAATTTTCCGATTTCTCGAAAACCTCGTGTTTTTAAAAAGAACCCTTGTCCTTAAACTAATCGTAGTTCAACCAATTTTTGTGAACAAACCCAGTCGCAGATGTAATTAAAACTGATTCCATAACCAGATAGATGAATGTTCTCAACAATAAACAGTTTTAAAAATTCGCAATTCTGCATTAACGATTTGGTTCTAATACTAAACCGTTAAAAACACCATAGAACTGTCCATTTTGATTGACCTCTCCGCCCATCAATACCTATTGTAAAAGTAAATGTTGACGACACCCAAAGATTTGTCATTTGGAACAACATGTGGTTAAACCCTCTTAAATACAAGTCCGTGATAATCAACTTATTGCAATACACCAGCTGTGAACTGAGTCCTATTGTATCAGGAGGCCCTACTGAAGAGCAGTTTTTATCCTACAATCTACTTGGCTCCCCCCCCCCCCCCCATACAGGATCCAAAACGTTCCTCCGGTGCTAACTAACCCTGATGGAATTGTTTAACATTTAAATTATTACAAATATCATGGTGATGGCAGCGTTTACAATTTCAGTGCATTTCTAGCAGTTTAAGGATCTCAAATTTCAGTTTTCGTTTTTTTCCGGGAGAACATTCCCCCTAACCCTTCCAAAAACCTTGTACAAGTGCTGACTTGCATAAACTAACCGTTCCAAAATTAATTAATTGGCCGCGGTTGTCGAGGAATGCACCTTTCCATGAAAAATCCTAACTACGGGCTCGCTTGGCGTGTTCATCTCATGTAAAACATGGAAGAAAACCAACAGGCGGATGTAAGTCCTGCGACATTTTACTGAATTTACGCTCACATCGTCATTGTCTACTGCACCATAGTTAAAAGATTCCTGCGAAGTCTTAAAAGGTCTTATTTTTTACTTTGTGTTTTGTTCTAATTTTTTTTTGTTTCTCATTGTCAATTTGAAGATTGTTTCCATGTAGAAGTTCCTTGTTTTATGCAAAACTATTGTTCATGTTAGAACAGCAGTTACAAATTACACAACTAGTCCGTACTGTAACTTTTAAACAAAAGATTGATGAAAATAGAAAACCCTGTTTAGTACACGGTGCTAACTAACCCTGATACGACCATGGCTAAAACTAACTCGGGTTAGTTTTTGTTGTGTAAATACTGCTTACTCGGGTTCGACCCGGGTTAGTTTACTTTAGAAAAGCGTCGTATAATCAAAACCCGGGTTAGTTTTAACTTGATCGAACCTGGGTTGTGCCATGTAAACAGGGACTAGGTCGTAACGTTTTCATTTTTGGGTCTTAAGAAGACTTAAAACCTTGCTATAGCTGCAGTAGCCTTGAATTACACCGGTAATCGAAGACACATCTGTTGTGCCCTCAAACTTACTACTGTTCTTGTCGCAGCTTATTGGCAATATCCAAAAACGAGCCTTGAAGATCATTTAGCCTGGTAGCTGGCACCTATTGTGAAGCGTTTGAAAATCGGCATGCAACGATCTTGAGCCTTTCCGGTCGTTGTGCACAGGCGTGTAACGGTTGCTTCATTTAAAAACGGGATAGGCTAACCCGATTTTCACCCTGATCCACGACTGTCTAGTCCGTGGCAAGTGAGATAACGGTGCGCTATGAGCTGTGGTCGGCAAAAAAGCCCCGTCAAATATCAGCCCCGTTCTTGCATATAATAAAAAAATAAATAATAATGAAGTTAATTAACGTGGCAGCGAAGGGAGCGGTTGCACGTTATCCCGAGCCAGTGGCTCCTGTCTAAGCGCTCGACGACAGTTTAAATCCCCCTTTAAAATTCTCTTCTGGCAGGGAGGCTGACCAAAAGGCTATTTACACCAGCGTGACCGGCGGGCAGAGGACTCAAACTCGTAACCTCCGGTTTAAGAGTCAGCGCTTTAAACCGCTCGGCTAAACTGCCTCCCTTGTAGTATGTGTAGTTTTGTTCTTGTGTAATTTGTAACTACCCTTCTGCGCACTTGCGGGTAGTTCACTTTAAACTGTAAACGGTTTAAATAAACCATGAGTAATCTCTTGTCCTGTTCACAGTCAAGAGCCAGAAGCCAAGCGACCCAAAAGCTTATCACGCCACTTGTGGGGTACAGTACTTGTTGACGATCTCCTTCAAGCTTTGGAAAAGGTACAGAGAATGCAGAGACTAGTAGTCCTGACCACGCCTTGTCTTATTGGTCGATCTTTCCTTGAGTCACTTGCTCATATTTCGGCTTTAGGAAAGCCTCAGTTTCATTGGGCAAACTAATGAACCAACGAGAATGCGGTTATCAGACCGAGCTTCACAAATTCAATTTAGAAATCAAACCGAGATGCCTGCATTTGAAGCTTTTTGAGAAACTGTACGCTCTTTTTTATGTTAGAACGTTTCTATAATGACAAGCGGCTGAAAAATGCCCAAAATTTAAGAAAATACTCGAGGCTGGGGAAAGGTGAAACACTTTTGTTTTGGGTTCTGCAAAAAGTAATGCCGTGACTGAAATTTTTTTTGCTTGGCTAATTTCTTGAAGTCTTTTTTATATACCACTTGGCTTTCAGTCATTTTTGAGTTATTTTTTTGCCGGCCATGGTAGCGGCTAAAGAAAGAAACGTATGTATCCTTACTGTTGCTTTGTGTGATAGGAAAATAACAAAAGTACATCCGCAATGCTAACAGCTGTGTTTAAGAACGTTTAAAGAACATTTGAGTATGATGTCTTCAAAAAAAAGAGAGTAAAGGTTTTTAAATCAGTTGGCGGTAATGATTAATCCCCATATTCTCAAAACCAGTAAACTAGTTAAAATAAATTCCGATAAACGTGGTGGGAGCTAGAGAGTTAACCTGCATGCTTTTTTAACAAAATTTCTGATTTCGTTAACAGAAAGGAATCCATGACGTGCACGTGGAGTCTAGTCAAGCCGGACACATCCTACACTTGGTAAGGTGATCATAATTGCATGTCTTGTGACGAACTCCTTAAAAGCCCATGCAAACGGTCGCAGCAACTCAAAACATTGTTAGCCCAACAAATGTTGGGAGTTGTTAGTACTAGTTTGCACTTGTTACGTGGTGCATACCTGCCAATATTGTTGGCGGTCGTCTACACAGGGGGAATCCCACATCGGTCACATCCACCATGCGACAGCTGTGTACTTAACTATACCTGACGGTAGTGGCCTCGATAGCACTGTGACAGTGATTGCAGCAATATTAGTGTGATAGCGATGTAAACTGACAGAGGTACAACAACGATGACAATGACAACACTGTAACATTACTGTACATACTAGTGTGATAGCGGTGACAACTGACAGCGCCGTGACAGTGATGGCACTGGCAGCGTTGTGACAGCGGTGTCATTTGATAGCGCTGTGACAATGATGTTCACATTAGTGTGACAGCGATGTACCCATCACTGTGAAAGTAGTTGCGCTTGACAGCGCTGTCGAAGCATTGTCAGTTGTCATTGCTATCGCACTGATAATGTGTACATCGATGTCTCAGCACTGTCGCTACACTGCTGTCACAGCACTGTGCTCGTTTTCGCTGACACAACGCCATGCACATCGGTGTCTAACCGCTGTGGGATTCCTCAAAAGAAAAGAACAAACATTTATAATGGTTCAGTAATCCTTGCAAGCACGTGCGCAGACATTTCACGGGGCCATCATTGTTGTAGTCCCATGCAAACGGGCGCAACATTGTTGTGTTACGCCTCGTCGGTCAAAGGACAAGAAAAATGTTGCGATTTGTTTTGCAAAAAGTTTCACCGGTTGCAAACTATACCGCGCAACAAGTACCAAGCAGTTGGATGCAAGATGTTGGGCCCGACAATGCTACGTTCGTTTGTATGGGTCTTAACTGCCGCAGCTTCTGCATACTCAATACTAACATTTATGTTTGAGGACACTTGAAGAACACTGATTGAAGGCTGAAATCCTCAAAACATCAGTTTAAGAACATTCAGCCTGAGCCCAAAAATTAGACATGTAGAGGGTACTGTATCGAACTCCCTACAGACCTGTAGATACTGTTGAGTGACAGCAGTCCCATTAGTTATAATAGAGAAAAGGAAATGATAATCTTGCATTGGCAATGGCCAAGTGCGACACAAGCCACATTTTAATAGAAGAATGAGTTGAGATAGTGCTGTGAACAGTTAAGGGAAGCGAGTTCAATTCTGGTATAGTCCATGAGAAGAAAGAGGATCTGCAACAGTTCTTGTTTGCTTGGCGGTGTCTAGATCAGATTTGAAGTATGACGTATTATAGGCGGTCACTGTAGTCGCTGTGTTAAATAACAAGTTTTTGCAATTCTTTGCAGACGGAAGACGACGCGATGATTCAGCTTGAGCGCGGGAGCACACACATCATCACCCATGGCAACGAGACGTTAAGAACACGCATTCGCGACGCCTTCCTAGACTGCGTGGCGCAATTCTAACATAAAATAGTTGTTAGAAACAAACGTGTAACATCGTGCATGCCCGCCATTCTATTATCGAACGTACGGCGTACTCGAGTCGTTGTGCCGAAGGGAGGTCAAGATCTCTGTAAAGCGGAGTACTACCTGGATGGATGGAATTGTCAGTGTAAAAAGGTCGTTGAATATTTCAAGGCTGTCGGAACAGGGACGAAGAGCAAAAAAATACACTTTAATTTTATCACCAGAAACTATGAACGTCAGTTACTGTATAGTTGCTTTATAGCAAAAATGTAATTAACTTAAAGAGCTGACTTTAGATACTTAGCCACTCAGTCCCTGGCCTTCCCCTATTACATTCAACTTTATTGAAAGTTCGCCTGTGCATATGTTCCTTTCTTTGCCGCATGAAGTGTTTACAAGAAGGCGTATTGTGAGTGTAGCCAACCATGCAGCGCTATTCACCTTTTTAAAATAATTTGCAACTTACAAAGCTTGCCATCTTTGCGAGGAATATTAAAATACAGCTAGCAGAGCAAAAAATATACAAAACAGTGTATCAGAGTTTGTATTTATCAAAATTTATCTGGGGAGCATCCAACTGTTTTACCCCCCCCCTCCCATAGAAAAAAAAGAACTTCTCATCCCCACCAATGTCTCTTGGCTTCCGCCGATCTTGTACTTTTTGGATTTGAGAGCGAATAGGCCAACCTTTAACTTTCCCCGGGTCTGAGAGTATAAAAGTTAGGTGACCAGGTATGAATGATAGTCTTTTTAACACTCGCAAACACTGGTGGACAAACGGTGATGAGGGTCCATGAGAGTTGATAAGTCTCTCAGGAAACGTGTGAAACATAAACAAGTTCAAAGTTGAAGAAGCATCAGACTGAGATTAAGTGTTCTGCCAAGCTATATATCCTTAGACGCCACTAACGTCAGGTTTCAATAACACCGCTCTTTCCTTTACAAGAACCGTTTTTGTAAAATTTATCGTGGCTGACATACAACTTGAAGTTTCTTGAGAACAGGTCAGGTTATACCTCGCGCTAATTGTGTGTGTGTATGTGTGTGTGTGTGTGGGGGGGGGGGGGGGTGGTTGGGGCTAGTTATTGATCTGGGAAAGTCAAATCTCAAGCGTAGTCCATTTATTCAGAAAGTATTTTTTGTTATTTGCTTTTCGGACTTGGATTTTGCTTAAAGGCGGCCTGCGCCCCGATTTTTTCAAAAAAAAAATTTGGAGAAAGTAACCAGCTGATCTGAGTCCCTGGAATTAGCCAATCAGGGACGAGGACGTCTGCAAAACTGTATATCGTGTCTCTGCATCCCCATCCGAGAAACAAGGCACAGATAAAACTTATGCTTTAGTGATCTACTTTTCGGTGTTTAAAAGACTTAGTCCAAAGTACTGCTTTTAGGTTACCGCTCACCTTGAGCGGTGTTTTCAGTTTTCCGGACTTAACTTCGTTAATATGCATCGGATACCCGCAATCCTATATATCAATGTAAAGCTTGTGAAATTGTCTAAATGATGGTGAAAAAATTGTTTAAAAATTTAAGGCTCATAAACGAATGCAAGCATCATAATTCAAACTGTTTATTCTACTCCTAGACGTCAATGCGGCTGTCAGTTTCAATTTCAACCATTTTAAGTTTCTTTATGAGATTTAGCACAATTTTTACTCTAATTCCGTCCTGGAGATTTTTAAATGAATACGTCATTAATTTTCTACAGGTATTTGAAGTAAATTCCTTATTTGCAACGGACAAAACTGCCCTGATTGAGCCATAAAAAATGATTGAAGCGGAATTTCAAAATTCGCCAGGACGGTTTTCATCTTCAGCTTTTGTTTTACGATCTTGCCGAATTTAAAGGTATGGGGTTAAAAATTGGGGGAGCATTGATCCTCTGCGTTGTCCCACTTTCAGCCAACACACGTTTCGAGAAATGCACTCCTAAAGTTCGCCGCACGTCATACAATTTCACTTCCGGTAAAAATTCTCGTTAATTCGTCATATCTCGCAAGCTATTAGACGTATTGCAAAACATTTTTTTCTACTAGAAGTTCAATTAATGTATGTTTATTTTCTGCGAAAATCTCAATTTCGAAATTTTGAATCGTTCCAACGTGAACGGTAGCCTTAAAAGCAGGCTTAATGATATACAGTTTTGCAGATGACGTCACAGAAGAAAGGAGGGTGCCTTTAAGTGCTGTACCAAAGTCAGACACTGAGTAACCAACAATGCAAAACAAATTTTATTAAAAAAACGAAATTTGCAGCCAAATTACTACTATGAGTCATTTGATTTAAAAAATTAAAAAGACGGACAAATTACAGCAAGCTGCTATCTTCATAAAATAAATCGTTTCAATTTTGCTCTTCTTGGTTTGCACTCAATCTCCAGGGATTTAAACGACAAAGGGTAAGGCGGCTTTGCTGGTGTGCACAACAAAAGAATGTAATTACATTTCTATTGTTGTTGTACACCAACAAGGCGGCTATGACGTCACATGCAAACCAAGAATAAAGTATTTGAAAATTCATATTCAAACACCTGGAAAAGCTCCAAATATAGGACAAAACTTATTTTCAGACATTTGAACATTGCGGAGACCAACGGTTGAATTCCGGGTAAAACTGGTAAATAATTTGCCTATCGTTGTATTTGGTGTATAGGCGAATCTTTCGTGACGTCATTATTTACATTCTGCTTCATTAGCATACACTTTCAGGTAGAGAAAGAAACAAGATAAAATCAAATTGAATATAAAATTTAAGAAAGCTAGTCGAGGAAAATACTGGACTAAACTTTCGGTTCTGTACATGCAACTTTAAAGAAGATATCGATGTTCACAAAAACTCGAAACAGCTGGGTGGCAAAATCGTTAATGAGCCATACATTCTTTGTAAAATTTCCAGGTTTTAAGTACGCATCACACGGAAACTATTTAACATATCGGCTTCACATTTTTACACGAAGCTAATTTTGTGAAGTTCTTTCAATATTCAGAACAAATGGTTTTGTAGCTCGAGTAAAAACAAGGGCACATATGCTAATGACGCAAAAAATGTAAACAAAGATTTGCCTATATCAAGATGTCTTTGTTTAGTTTTATGTACAGCCGAAATATTCCTTGTTCATTTCGTCTAAACAAAGAAACTGCAGGTCATTAGCCCCAAGACAACGCCTGGACAATCTAGTTTTACCATTTTTGGAAATAACAAAAACATGTAAATATTTATTTTGCATCTAGCACTTTCTGATTGGTTGTGTGCATTTTGAGCGCTAATTACGCACTAAAAATTGTAGCTATCTTCAACATTTGTCTTTTGGGTGCAAAGTTTTCGAACGTGTTGCTGAGTCGAAGATGCTGAATACAGTTTCTAACCACTCGAGTCGAACATGTCTTGAATGTTCGTCCAACTCGTGGCAAACAAGAAAAGGTAAGCTCGGTACTTTCACCTTTTATTGCATGAGGGTCTTGCTGCACATTCCTGTAGATTTACTGAGTGATTCCGTGTATATTTTGAGCAAAATTTGTACAATTACTGCAAACCTCTCGCTCCATAGTTCTCAAAGACAACACACGTGGCGTTTCTTCCATTTGTTGAAAAAAGAAAAATTCCAGTTCCAGTTTCACGACATACAATTTATAAAAACTGGTATACAATACACTGTTATCAAACCTGCATTCCAGCTAAATAACAAAATAGAAAACAGGTATTTCGGAAATCTTGTTGTGCGTTGAATATATATATGTTATTTGCCGGCTGGGAGGTCCGTATAGGGAAAAAATGTGACCGAGGTCTGAATATGCTGACCGAGGCCTCTGGGCCGAGGTCACCATATTCACGCCGAGGTCACTTTTTTTTCCCCATACGGACCGACCATAAGCCGGTAAATAACTTATTTATTTTTTCCTCCAACGGACAAGCACATCAA